>JAHIAM010001507.1:0-66039 GCA_021605205.1 Aegilops longissima
AGATGCCCTAGCCACGCTCGGGCTTGCCCGCAAGACCCCGTGATGCCCCTCATGCGTGCCTGTCGTGGCCAAGGGCGAGAGCCTCGCCCGCCTGCCTCGGCGTCGTCGCTGTCGCTGTCTCATTTTCAGTCGGGGCATGTTAACTAGTTAAGTAGTCCGCGTCCTGGATCTCACCAGACTCCCTTCCCTAGCCGAGCTGGTCGACTGCTCGCTCTTCCACCCCGGCGACCTGGGTTCGAACCCCAGGCGCGCCACTCCCCCTTTTTATTTTTCTGGTTTTGCGCGTCCCTCCAGTGCGCCTCTTCTGCAGTAGTAGTATTAGAGGGCCGAGGCCCTTTCCTCTGTCAGTAGCCGCGCACGAGCCCAAGTGGTAGCAGGGGAGGGTTTCCACCGGGGAGACCCGGGTTCGAATCCCCCCTGGGGCTCTTTTTCTTCCCCCTTTTAAGCCTGTTTCACCTCTGTCTCTATGACAGTGGGGCCTGCATGTCAGCCTCTCAGCGTTCCCCCCCTTGTGCATATTTTTTTTTTCCTGTTTCCCCTAGTTTCCATTTCTGGTCTGTATCATTTCTGTTTTAGGCAAGTCCAAATCTGGAAATTGCCTATTCTGTCTACTTCCATTTTTAGGCAGATTTTAACTTATTGTTTTGTAATGTTTTCCCTAATGCAACCCTAACATATTATATATGTTTTTGGGGTAGAAAAATCCCACCAACTCAGTGGTGTCATTGGTTTTTGCATTTGGGCAAGTTTGTGATCATGTCTTTTTGCATCATGGTTATGTGTTGTCTTCCATGTGCATATTTATTTGTCTTGTGCTATGTTGTAGTTTGCACACATGCATGGCTTGGTTTCTTCATGTTGTTATCGTAGGTTTCTCACCATTCTTGTTTTGCCCGTCATATCCAATCCGTGCATCCGTTTCCGGAGATCTCTATATCGATTTCTAACGAAATCATCTCATCTTTCCGATGGCATGCTTGGTTAGCCAAGATGATGCCTGGTTTTCCATTTACCTTCCGGAGTGCTCTTACGCTTTGCATATCACATCATTGCATTTCATGTCATGTTGCATCATGTGGATTGTGCATTGCACCGTGATTTATTGTGGTTCCTTGTTTTGTTGTTGCTTTGGGTAGAGCCGGGAGACGAGAACGCTTACGAGGAACCTGTTGAGAACGTTTTCGAGGATCAAGCTTTCGACAACTCTGAGAACATTGCAGGCAAGATGACCATACCCTCGAAATCACTTCTATCTTTGCTATGCTAGTTGCTCGCTCTTTTGCTATGCCTATGCTGCGATGCCTACCACTTGCTATATCATGCCACCCATATTGCCATGTCAGCCTCTAACCATCCCTTCCTAGCAAACCGTTGATTGGCTATGTTACCGCTTCGCTCAGCCCCTCTTATAGCGTTGTTAGTTGCAGGTGGAGCTGAAATTTGTTCCTTGTTGGAACATGGAGATGTTGTTCCTCTTTGGAACATGTTTACTTATTGGGGATATCACAATATATAAATATATCTGCTATGTTTAACACATCTATATACTTGGTAAAGGGTGGAAGGCTCGGCCTTATGCACGTGTTTTGTTCCACTCTTGCCACCCTAGTTTCCGCCATACCGTGTTATGTTCCTTGATTTTATGCTCCTTACGGTTGGGTGATTTATGGGACCCCTTGACAGTTCGCTTTGAATAAGACTCCTACAAAGAAGGCCCAACATTGGTTTTACCATTTGCCACCTAAGCCTTTTTCCCCGGGTTTCGCGAGCCCGAGGGTCATCTTTATTTTAAACCCGGACCAGTTCTCCTCCGATTGCTGGTCCAACTGGCGATGTCCGCGCCCCTGGGCAATCCAGGTTTATGCCAACCCGACGTCTTGCCCATCCGGTGTGCCCTGAGAACGAGATATGTGCAGCTCCTATCGGGATTTGTCGGCACATTCGGGTGGCTTTGCTGGTCTTGTTTTATTGCTGTCGAAATGTCTTGTAGTCGGGATTCCGAGATTGATCGGGTCTTCGGTAGAAGGAATAATCCTTCGTTGACCGTGAGAGCTTATAATGGGCTAAGTTGGGACACCCCTGCAGGGTAATATCTTTCGAAAGCCGTGCCCGCGGTTACGAGGCAGATGGGAATTTGTTAATGTCCGGTTGTAGATAACACAAAGTTGACCTCATTAAAATACACCTCAACGCGTGTGTAACCGTGATGGTCTCTTCTCGTGAGTCCGGAAGTGAACACGTGTTGGAGTTATGTCGACGTAAGTAGTTCAGATCACTTCTTGATCATACTAGTTTCACGACCGTGCTTTGCTTCTCTTCTCGCTCTCTTTTGCGATGTAGCCACCATATATGCTAGTCGCTGCTGCAGCTCAACTTTACTACCATGTCCTCCCTAAAGCTTAAATAGTCTTGATCTCGCTGGTGTGAGATTGCTGAGTCCCCGTGACTCACGGATACTTCCAAACAGTTGCGAGGTTCGATGAGGCGGTCAGCAGATGATTCCACCGAGCTCAAGTGGGAGTTCGACGAGGAACGTGGTCGTTACTATGTTTCGTTTCAGATGATCGTAGTGGTGCCCAGTTGGGACGATTCGGGATCTGTGTTAGCTTGTGGGGTATCTTCTTTATTTTGGTTCCGAGTCGGACCTTGAGTGTACTCTGAATGATGTATGTTTAATTATGTCTTGTGTGACGTGGCGATTGTAAGCCAACTATGTACTTTTCTCCTTAATTATTACATGGGTTGTGTGAAGATTACCTCACTTGCGACATTGCTTTCAATGCGGTTATGCCTCTAAGTCGTGCCTCGACACGTGGGAGATATAGCCGCATCGGGGCGTTCAAGTTGGTAATCGAGCCTTCCCGACTTAGGAGCCCCTACTAGATTGTTTGTCGACGTTGTTGAGTCTAGAATGGAAAAATGTTTTGAGTCTTAGGATTATATATCGGAGAGATAGGAATTCTTTTTGCTTCCCAGTCCCTTCGTCGCTCTGGTGAGGTATCCTGACGTAGAGTTTTGACTCTTCTCTTCTCAAATTTCACTAAAAAATTTTTTTAGGTTCACGTGGGTATCTTGGAATCGTTCCGATGGTTTTGTGACGAGAACATTGTTCTTGGTGCCTCCTGACATTTAGGGGTTGTGGCAGTGTCCCGGGGAGTTGAGCTCCGAGGTGTTGTCGTCACAATTTTATCGTTGCAGATTCTGGAATACGAGTTTTGCCGACATCGAAATCTCTTTTGTGCAGTTGTTGGTGAGATAACCCCGATAGCCCGATCTTGTGGCGAAAAGGGAGTATTGCCATGACTTGCATAACGGATGTTTTTGAAGGTCGAGGTACACGATTTCGAGGATTTCTTGGTTATGTGTTGACGGATGGATACAACTGGATCTAGGTATTGTTAGTTTGGGTGATATATTTTGTGTCCCCTGTATCCCCAACACCAGATTGCATAACCAGAAAGTTTCGGGAGTTATAGGTGGGAATTCTAGTAGCTTACAGGATATTCTTTCCGACAGATGTATGATTTGATATTGGGGTTCAACGTTTAGTGGTCCGCTCTTTCACGGTCGATTTACAGTGGTCGCGAGACGTCTTAAAGAATCCTTGGCTATGCTGATTCGGGGACGTCTTGTTAGTCATTCGTGACGTCCGCTATACGTCGTGCCCGTGTGAGCCCCACCACGAACACTTTGAGCGAAATCTCTATCATGTGTTTGTTCCGGCTCATTCTAGAAGCCAACCTTTTGTTTTCAATTGTGATATTCGAATTGTTTCTATGTCAGTTGTTGTTTCCATATTCTTTATCTAAGTGGCTTCTCACCTTAATGGACGTGTGATGATTAACTTTGGGAATTCATTCGTTCATTCTTGTTCGAATGTTTATTGTGAAGACTATATGTTGCAATTTCTATCCGTTGATTCTACTTATCAATTTGTCTATCAAAGGACTAACGGATGTCACCCTCTTCAGATGGCTCCGCCAACGTCTGAATCCGGATCGCAATGATGGGGATCATCGAATCCTCCACCTCCACCTCCACCTCCGCCTCCGTAAGCACGGCAAGCTATCATGGCAGCCACCAATGCCAATGCTCGAGATGATTTTGCAGCTCTTGCAAGAACGTACTCAGGGCAAGGCAATCAAGGCAATCAAGGCAATCAAGGTCAAGGCAACAATCAGCCACACTTTGCTACTCTCGGTCGGTTTCTCGCTAATCGGCCAAGTCTTTCGGTTTACGTGTTGAGGCAACAGACGCGATGATTGGTTAGTGGACATCTGCAAGCACTTTGATGTAGCAATGTCGGACCGAGGACTTTGTCAAGTTTGCATCGTTTCAACTCAAGGATCAAGCTGCTGAGTGGTTCCGACAATACAAAGATTCCAGAGGAGGCCGTGTCATTACAGGATGAGTTCCGCCGTGATTTCGAGCTCATCACATTCAAGAGTGTTATTGAGAGCAAGCGTGAGGAGTTCCGCAATCTCAAGCAAGGCACCTTGTCTGTCTATCAATACAATATCCAGTTCGAAGCTCGCTGTTTTGCTAAGCAAGATGTACCGATGAAAGGAGTATGATCTATCGATTCAGGGCGGTGCGAGAGAGGATCTGCAATTACCTCTTGTGCTGTTTGAGCAGATAAGTATGATGATTTCTACAACATGGCACTCAAGCAAGAAGCAGCACAGCTCAAGTGCGAGGCTTCTAAGAAGAGAATCAGGATGCAGTTCAGTCCTCCTCGTCCTCTCAAGTGGCAGCCAAGCAGCGAAGTTTTATCGCCCCTCCTCCGCTCCGCCAGCCTTACCAAGAGAAGAACTCAGGTGGACGTGGATCTTCCCACCCACCCAACCCAAGCTATCGTAACAAGTCTAATTCTCAAGCTCCAAGGTCAAGTGCTCCTTACCACCGTCCGCTTTCTGAGGTCACTTGCAACAAGTGTCGCAGAAGGGCCACTATGCGAACAAGTGCTTCAACCAGAGGCGCCTTCCGCCTCCTCCTCCTGTGAAATCTTCCAGCAATGCAAGTGGTCAAGCATAATCCCAAGTCTGCAAGGTGAACATGATGAATGCAGCTCAAGCGGAGGAATCTTCGATGTGATCATGGGTAATCTTCGATTAATGATATTCTGCAAAAGTCTTATTTGATCTTGGTGCATCTATTTCTTTCATATCAAGACCTTTTGCATCCATGAACAATTTGCATCTTTGTTGATCTGCCTAAACCAATAGCGGTTTCTCTCCGGTTTGTTCATGAATACAAAAATGATGGCCCCGGATGTTTCTATCAAGATGGGTGATTACAGATTTTCGCTAAACCAATGGTTCTTGGTGACTCGGACATTGATCTTATTCTCGGAATGGATCGGCTTTATCAAAGACAAAGCTCGGCTTGATTGTGCTGCTGTGGAAATTCAATTGACTCATTCTTCTAATGATGTGATCATCTATGCCTCTCGTGATGAAACTATTGGTTGTTTTCTCTCAATGAGAAGGGCGAATTGAATGCCATCTCTCGATTCCGATCGTTTGTGAGTACCAAGATGTCTTTCCGGAAGAGCTTCGGGTATGCCTCCTCATCGGCCGATTGAGTTCGTTATCGATCTTGAGCCCGCATCGAACCCGCTTGCAAGCGCCCATACAAGCTTGGACCTGATGAGCTGAGGGAATTGAAGAAGCAGCTCGATGAACAAGAGCGTCTGGGTTTGATCAGACCGAGTTCATCTCCTTGGGGTTGTGGTGTTCTTTTTGTCCGGAAGAAGGATGGCTCGGACCGACTTTGCGTCGATTACCGTCCATTGAATAAAAAGACAATCAAGAACAAGTATCCACTTCCTAACATCAATGAACTCTTCGAGCAACTCAAAGGTGCTACAGTGTTCTCTAAGCTTGACCTTCGTATGGGGTATCATCAGATTCGCATTCGTGAACAAGATATTCCCAAGACAGCATTCAGAACAAGCTTTGGTTCTTATGAATATACTGTCATGTCTTTCGGCCTCGTCAATGCTCCTCCGACTTTCTCTCGGATGATGAACTTCATATTCAATCCTTACACCAATGAATTCGTCTTGGTCTATCTTGATGATATTTTGGTCTTCTCCAAGAATAAGAAGGATCATGCCAAACATTTGCGATTGGTGCTAGACAAGCTCGAGAGAGTACCAGTTCTATGCTAAGTTCTCCAAATGTGAATTTCGGCTTGATGAAGTGCTTTATCTTGGTCATATCATCTCTGCCAAGGGCATCATTGTTGATCCCGAGAAGGTGTCCGCAATTGTCAATTGGGAACCTCCTCAGAATGTCAAGCAGCTCCGCAGCTTTCTTGGTCTTGCAAGCTATTGCCGAAGGTTTGTTGAGAACTTCTCCAAGATTGCAAAGCCTCTTTCCAACCTTCTCCAGAAGCAGGTGAAGTATGTCTGGTCTCCCGAGTGTGGCGTTGCTTTCAAGACTCTCAAAGAGAAACTCGTCACAGCTCTGCTCGACTCCTCCGATGAATCCAAGCCTTATGAAGTGTTCTGTGATGCTTCCCTTCAAGGTCTCGGTGCTGTGTTGATGCAAGAGAAGAGAGTTGTGGCTTATACCTCTCTTGATTGAAGCCCAACGAGAAGAACTACCCCACTCACGATCTTGAGTTGGCGGCGTTGTCCATGCTTTGATTACTTGGAGACATCTCTTGTTGGGAAGGAAAGTGGACATTTTCACCGATCACAAGAGTCTCAAGTACATCTTCACTCAGCCTAACCTCAACCTCAGTGCAGACTCGATGGGTCGAAATGATTCAAGAGTACAACCCAAGTATTGAGTATACTCGGGCAAAGCCAATGTCATTGCAGACGCTTTGAGCAGGAAAGCTCATCGCAACAGTCTAATCCTCAAGCCCTTTCACCGGATCTCGTGGAATCGTTCCATAAGCTGAATCTTCAAGTTGTCCTCAAGGCTTTCTTGCCAACCTCATAGTCTCTCCTACTTTGGAAGATCAGATTCGTGAGGCTCAACTTGGATGCCATGGTGAAGAAAGTGAAGCGTGGTATCGACAAGGGCATTTCCAAGTACAAGTGCTTCCATGTTGATGACAAAGACACTCTGTTCTTTGAGGACGGATTGTGGTTCCTAAGGGTGATCTCGAGAAAAGTCATTATGAACGAGGCTCACAATTCGCTTCTATCCATTCATCCCGGAAGTGCGAAGATGTACCATGACCTCAAGCAGTCATATTGGTGGACTCGAATGAAGCGAGAAATTGCTCAATTCGTGAATGAGTGTGATGTCTGCGAGAAGAGTGAAAGCAGAACACCAAAGACCAGCTGGTCTCCTTCAACCTCTTGCTATTCCTGAATGGAAGTTTGATCATATTGAAATGGACTTCGTGGTGGCTTTCCAAAGTCCAAGCGTGGAAATGATGCTATCTTCGTTGTCATTGACAAGCTTACTAAAGTGGCTCATTTTCTTCCTATCAAAGAATCCATCACTGCAGCTCGGTTGGCGAGCTATACACCTCGTGTTTGTCTCCTTGCACGGTATTCCTCAAGTGATCTCTTCTGACCGTGGCAGCATCTTTACCTCCAAGTTCGGGATTCTTTTGAGAAGGCCATGGGCACCAACATTCGTTTCAAAGACAGCTTTCCATCCTCAAACAAGTGGCCAAGTCGAGCGAGTTAATCAAATTCTTGAAGATATGCTCGGGGCTTGTGTCATTTCCTTCGGTATGAAGTGGGAAGATTGTCTTCCATATGCCGAAGTTCTCTTACAACAACAGCTTCCAAGCGAGTTCGGGCAAGGCCCCATTCGAAATTCTCTATGGCGAAAGTGCCGTACTCCTCTCAATTGGTCTCGAGACGGTGAACGCCAACTTCTTGGCAATGACTTGATCACGAAGCGGAAGAAATGTGCAAGGTCATTCGTGAGAATCTCAAAGCCGCATAATCGCGCGGAAGAGCTATTATGATGATAAGCACCGTGATGTGACTTTTGAAATCGGAGACCATGTCTACCTCGCGTCTCTCCAATGAAAGGTACTCGTAAACCCGGTATCAAAGGGAAGCTTGCCCCTAGATACGTGGGTCCTTTCAAGATCATTGGGAAAAGAGGCGATCTCGCCTATCAACTTGAGCTTCCATCCAACTTTGCAAATGTGCACGATGTGTTTCACGTGTCACAGCTTCGCAAGTGCTTCAAGACTCCTGAACGCACTATCAACTTCGAAGAGATTGATCTCCAAGAAGATCTCTCTTATCGTGAGCACCCCGTTGCTATTCTTGAAGAAACCGAGCGCAAGACTCGCAACAAGTCAATCAAATTCCTGAAAGTGAAGTGGTCACACCATTCCGACCGAGAAGCTACCTGGGAGCGCGAAGATCACCTCCGTTCTGAGTATCCGGAGTTCTTTCAGTCCTAGATCTCGGGACGAGATCCTCTTGTAGTGGTGGAGTGTTGTAACACCCTGGATGTAAACTTTCCCTTTTTGGGCAATATATCATTTTGACCTCATCCAATTCTTGTGGGTTCTTGTCATGCTTGGCCTCATGTTGTTTTGGTCATGTGGGTTTTCTTTTTTTTCTTTGTTTTGCTTTTTGCCATATTGCATTTGTGCCTATTGTCATTTTTGCATTCCCTTCTTATCATGTGGATGTGGTGTTCTCTTACATGTCATATGGTGGTGGTGTTCCCTTGCATGTTATGTGGTTGCATGTTTCCCTCTCATCTTGCATTTCCATCTCCTCCTTCCCTCTACTTCTTTCTTTTTCAAGTGCCATATATTTCCCTCCTTCAATTAATGTTCATCTCCTCCCTAAAAATCTTGCTTGTTACACTAAACCTCCCTGCCAAATATTTCCTCATTTAAAGATGTTATGGTCAGGTTCAAAAATGGCACAAGTTTGAAGCATTTTCAAACTTGCATTATTTTTCTACCTTTAAAAATGTCCATTATATTTTATTTAAATAGAGGGGAATTCCAGGAGTGTGGGGATATTTTCCTTTCACTCTAAATCTTTTCCTTTCTTTCTGCACTTTCTTTCTCTTCCTTTTTATTTTTAAAAAAGGAAAAGGGAAAGGAGGCATCAGCTGCATTGGCAGCCCAGCCACCCCTCTCCACCTGGGCCTCGGCCTCCCCGAGTCGGCCCAGTTTCCCCTCGCAGCCCGCAGCTCAGAGAGGAGCGCCAGCCCGCTCGCTCCCTCCTCCTGCCTTCGCTCACCCGCGCCCGTGCCTACCCCCGCTAGCCCCCTTCCACGTGGCAGCGCCGGCCCCGCCTGGCAGCGACCGCCCTGTGCGCCACCCACCTTTTCCCTCTCCTCTCGCAGCGCCATGGGGACCCCGAGCTCGGAGAGCACGAGCACGTCTCCGTCGCCCTAGCCCCCTTCTTATCCCCCTCCGCGTCAAGATCGAACCCTAGGGTTCCCCTCTCCCTCTCGCCGCCGCCGCCAGGTGAGATTTCCACCCGAATCGCCGCCCCGCTCGGTTCCCGAGCGCATCTGGGAGCACGTCTCCGTCGCCGGCGCGCTCTCCGGCCACCTCGACCCGGCGGCCCGTGTCTACCTTCTTCCTCGTCGTCGACTACGTCCACGACGTCATCTACGGAGGTCCGGAGCGCCAAGTTCACCGACGCCCTGCTCTGTCTTCTTCTCGGTCCCGTTTTCCCGGCGAGGTTCAGAGGTCGATCCCGTCGCCGTCAGCCCGTCTCCGTCGCCGTTTCCGTGTCCTAGGGTAAGGAGGTATACCTCCCCTTCCTCCCTGCTCCTTCTCGTCGGCGTTGGTTCTCCGTAGATTAGGCGCCGGCCCTTGTCTTTGTCGCGCTCGCCATGCTCCGGCGTGTTCGCGGTTTTGGGTTCGGAGTGGTGTCACCGCGCGCGTAGATGCCCTAGCCACGCTCGGGCTTGCCCCGCAAGACCCCGTGATGCCCCCTCATGCGTGCCCGTCGTGGCCAAGGGCGCAGAGCCCCTGCCTTCGCCGTTGCCTCGCCGGCGTCGTCGTTCGCTGTCTCTGTTTTCAGTCGGGGCATGTTAACTAGTTAAGTAGTCCGCGTCCTGGATCTCACCAGACTCCCTTCCCTAGCCGAGCTGGTCGACTGCTCGCTCTTCCACCCCGGCGACCTGGGTTCGAACCCCAGGCGCGCCACTCCCCCTTTTTATTTTTCTGGTTTTGCGCGTCCCTCCAGTGCGCCTCTTCTGCAGTAGTAGTATTAGAGGGCCGAGGCCCTTTCCTCTGTCGATGGCAAGACGAGCCCAAGTGGTAGCAGGGGAGGGTTTCCACCGGGGAGACCCGGGTCCGAATCCCCCCTGGGGCTCTTTTTCTTCCCCCTTTTAAGCCTGTTTCACCTCTGTCTCTATGACAGTGGGGCCTGCATGTCAGCCTCTCAGCGTTCCCCCCCTTGTGCATATTTTTTTTCCTGTTTCCCCTAGTTTCCATTTCTGGTCTGTATCATTTCTGTTTTAGGCAAGTCCAAATCTGGACATTTCCAAATCTGGAAATTGCCTATTCTGTCTACTTCCATTTTTAGGCAGATTTTAACTTATTGTTTTATAATGTTTTCCCTAATGCAACCCTAACATATTATATATGTTTTTGGGGTAGAAAAATCCCACCAACTCAGTGGTGTCATTGGTTTTTGCATTTGGGCAAGTTTGTGATCATGTCTTTTTGCATCATGGTTATGTGTTGTCTTCCATGTGCATATTTATTTGTCTTGTGCTATGTTGTAGTTTGCACACATGCATGGCTTGGTTTCTTCATGTTGTTATCGTAGGTTTCTCACCATTCTTGTTTTGCCCGTCATATCCAATCCGTGCATCCGTTTCCGGAGATCTCTATATCGATTTCTAACGAAATCATCTCATCTTTCCGATGGCATGCTTGGTTAGCCAAGATGATGCCTGGTTTTCCATTTACCTTCCGGAGTGCTCTTACGCTTTGCATATCACATCATTGCATTTCATGTCATGTTGCATCATGTGGATTGTGCATTGCACCGTGATTTATTGTGGTTCCTTGTTTTGTTGTTGCTTTGGGTAGAGCCGGGAGACGAGAACGCTTACGAGGAACCTGTTGAGAACGTTTTCGAGGATCAAGCTTTCGACAACTCTGAGAACATTGCAGGCAAGATGACCATACCCTCGAAATCACTTCTATCTTTGCTATGCTAGTTGCTCGCTCTTTTGCTATGCCTATGCTGCGATGCCTACCACTTGCTATATCATGCCACCCATATTGCCATGTCAGCCTCTAACCATCCCTTCCTAGCAAACCGTTGATTGGCTATGTTACCGCTTCGCTCAGCCCCTCTTATAGCGTTGTTAGTTGCAGGTGGAGCTGAAATTTGTTCCTTGTTGGAACATGGAGATGTTGTTCCTCTTTGGAACATGTTTACTTATTGGGGATATCACAATATATAAATATATCTGCTATGTTTAACACATCTATATACTTGGTAAAGGGTGGAAGGCTCGGCCTTATGCCTGGTGTTTTGTTCCACTCTTGCCACCCTAGTTTCCGTCATACCGGTGTTATGTTCCTTGATTTTGCGTTCCTTACACGGTTGGGTGATTTATGGGACCCCCTTGACAGTTCGCTTTGAATAAGACTCCTACAGCAAGGCCCAACATTGGTTTTACCATTTGCCACCTAAGCCTTTTTCCCCCGGGTTTTCGCGAGCCCGAGGGTCATCTTTATTTTAAACCCCGGACCAGTTCTCCTCCGATTGCTGGTCCAACCTGGGCGATGTCCGGCGCCCCCTGGGCAATCCAGGGTTTATGCCAACCCGACGTCTTGCCCATCCGGTGTGCCCTGAGAACGAGATATGTGCAGCTCCTATCGGGATTTGTCGGCACATTCGGGTGGCTTTGCTGGTCTTGTTTTATTGCTGTCGAAATGTCTTGTAGTCCGGGATTCGAGATTGATCGGGTCTTCGGTAGAAGGAATAATCCTTCGTTGACCGTGAGAGCTTATAATGGGCTAAGTTGGGACACCCCGCAGGTAATATCTTTCAAAGCCGTGCCCGCGGTTATGAGGCAGATGGGAATTTGTTAATGTCGGTTGTAGATAACACAAAGTTGACCTCATTAAAATACACCTCAACGCGTGTGTAACCGTGATGGTCTCTTCTCGGAGTCCGGAAGTGAACACGGTGTTGGAGTTATGTCGGCGTAAGTAGTTCAGATCACTTCTTGATCATACTAGTTTCACGACCGTGCTTTGCTTCTCTTCTCGCTCTCTTTTGCGATGTAGCCACCATATATGCTAGTCGCTTGCTGCAGCTCAACTTTACTACCATGTCCTCCCTAAAGCTTAAATAGTCTTGATCTCGCTGGTGTGAGATTGCTGAGTCCCGTGACTCACGGATACTTCCAAACAGTTGCGAGGTTCCGATGAGGCGGTGCAGATGATTCCACCGAGCTCAAGTGGGAGTTCGACGAGGAACGTGGTCGTTACTATGTTTCGCTTCCAGATGATCAGAGTGGTGCCCAGTTGGGACGATTCGGGATCTGTGTTAGCTTGTGGGGTATCTTCTTTATTTTGGTTCCGTAGTCGGACCTTGAGTGTACTCTGAATGATGTATGTTTAATTATGTACTGTGTGACGTGGCGATTGTAAGCCAACTATGTACTTTTCTCCCTTAATTATTACATGGGTTGTGTGAAGATTACCTCACTTGCGACATTGCTTTCAATGCGGTTATGCCTCTAAGTCGTGCCTCGACACGTGGGAGATATAGCCGCATCGGGGGCGTTTCAGCAGGGGTGGCTGAGCTTGAATCTGGCGGTGACGAGCTTGGTCAGAGGAGATTCGGCGGGGCGGCGCTGTTCCGAACGGGCCGCGCCGGAGCGCATATCAGGTAGCAGAGAGCTTGGTCGGACAAGATCCGGCGGGGCGGCGCTATTCCGAACGGGCCGCGCCGGAGCGCATATCAGGTAGCGGAGAGCTTGGTCGGACAAGATCCGGCGGGGCGGCGCTGTTCGGATCGACGGCGAGCTTCGGTCATGTTCACCAATAGAGAGAGAAATGAGACCAAGAGGGAGCACGAGAGGAGAGGAAAGGAAGGAGAAGGTAGAGGGGCACCGGTGCTTCGGCGAGCCCGCGATGGGGCTCCGGCGAGCCAGCGATGGAGCTCCGGCAAGGGGAGGCCAGCGAGGTCGGCAGGGCTTTGAGTGATTAATTTTGTAAAGAAGGGGTTTCTACAAAAAAAACAAGTTGGCTCCTGACAGGGGGCCGCGTGGTCAGATACACCGTCAATTCATGTTTATACGACTGTCGGACCGTTTTGCAACGTTTAGGCTTTGAGATGGTACTGACTTGCAAAAAAATGACTAGTGGTATCAATTTGTTACAGCGTGCCGAAGTGTGGTAGTTCCATGCAATTAACTCGAAATTGTTGCTATTGCACCAACACATGATAGTCGTATTATCTTTTTGAATTCTTCAAACTACACTATATCGGAGAAGTTTGCACTTATTAAGGATTACATTGATGGATTGCCTTTTACCGTTGCACATAATATTTTTTATGAATGTAATATGCATGTGCTTGCTGCTCCTACTTGCAATTATTATGAGAGAGGAACTACATCTCCTCCTCTTTATGTTTCCAACACGAAAGAATTGCAAGAGACTTCTTATGCTATGTATTGGCCTTTACTTGATGTGCATGAATTGTTCTTGTATGACATGCCGATGCATAGGAAGAGAGTTAGACTTTGTCATTGAATGATATATGTTGCTTTGTGCTCATTACTAAATGCCAAATCATTGCTAATTAAAATTGGCTTTGATATACCTTGGGGTCCGGGTGGATTCATTACTTGAGCACTTTATGCCTAGCTTAATGGCTTTAAAGAAAGCGCTGCTAGGAAGACAACCCGGAAGTTTTATAGAGTCATTTCTTTCTATTGAGTGCTTTTATAAAGTTTAAAAACAAAAAATATAGAGGGGAACTTAAAAACTTTTTCACAAAAGAGAAGCGATTGGAAGTTATGCATTGGAGAAGTGACGGTCGATCTTGATCACTTGTGTTCATGCTCATGGAAACAATGTAGAATTTTTCATGAAGATTCTCACAAAAATAATTATCTCCTTGTACAATTCCATTGTATCATAAAAATAATGTGCCAAGATTTGCCTTTAGGATGAGTAGATTGCTTGTTGGTATGTGCGGTGCAAAAACAGAAACTTTGGCTGTAGTGCGTGATTTTACATTTTTTACTGGAATGTCGAAAGTTTCTGAAACTATTTGCACAGTCTTGCTATACAAATTGTTTATTTTTTCCTAATTTTTCAGAATTTTTGGAGTACCAGAAGTATGGTGAATGTTCAGATTACTATAGACTTTCCTATTTAAGACAGATTCTATTTTTGATGCATTGTTTTGCTTGTTTTGATGAAACTATTGATTCTATCAGTGGAATAATACATGGAAAAGTTATAATACAATGGCTAAAATGAAAAAACAAAATATGAATTGGTTTGCAGCAGTACTTAGAGTAGTGATTTGCTTTATTATACTAACGGATCTTACCGAGCTTTCTGTTGAGTTTTGTGTGGATGAAGTGATCAAAGATCGAGGAGGTCTCGGTATGAGGAGAAGGAGGAGAGGCAAGAGCTCAAGCTTGGGGATGCCCAATGCACCCCAAGTAAATATTTCAAGGATACTCAAGTGTCTAAGCTTGGGGATGCCCCGGAAGGCATCCCATCTTTCGTCAACAAGTATCGATATGTTTTCGTTCTCGTTTCATTCTTGTGATATGTGTGAATCTTGGAGCGTCTTTTGTGTTTATTTTTCATTTTTCTTTTATGCATCATTCTGGTATGAGATAGTCCATGGTTGATTTATAGAATGCTCATTGCACTTCACTTATATCTTTGGGGTATGGCTTTATAGAATGCTTCATGTGCTTCACTTATATCATTTGAAGTTTGGATTGCCTGTTTTTCTTCACATAGAAAACCGTCATTTGAAGAATGCTCTTTCGCTTCACTTATATTTATTGGAGCATGGTCTTTTGTAGAAAGAATTAAACTTTCATGCTTCACTTATATCTATTTAGGGAGTCAATAGGAATTGGTCATTTGCATGGTTAGTCATGAAATCATACATAAAACTTGTGGATCACTAAATATGATATGTTTGATTCCTCAATAGTTTTGCGATATAGAGATGGAATATGTGGGAGGTACTAGTAAACAGTTGTGGTTAGTAAGAATATTGGTATTAGGTTTGTGATTCCCGAAGCATGCATGTATAGTCTCTCGTTATGCTATGAAGTTGGAGCATGATTTATTATTGATTATTTTCCTTATGAGCGGCGGTCAGGGACGAACGATGGTCTTTTCCTACCAATCTATCCCCCTAGGGGCATGCGTAGTAGTACTTTGCTTCGAGGGCTAATAAACTTTTGCAATAAGTATATGAGTTCTTTATGACTAATGTGAGTCCATGGATTATACGCACTCTTACCTTTCCGCAATTTGCTAACCTCTACGGTACCGTGCATTGCCCTTTCTCACCTCGAGAGTTGGTGCAAACTTCGTCGGTGCATCTAACCCCCGTGATATGATACACTCTATCACACATAAGCCTTATTATATCTTCCTCAAAATAGCCACCATACCTGTGACGCCCCCGATTCAATCGTACACTAATCATGCACGCAAAAGTGTATGATCAAGATCAGGGACTCACGGGAAGATATCACAACACAACTCTAAAAACATAAATAAGTCATACAAGCATCATATTACAAGCCAGGGGCCTCGAGGGCTCGAATACAAGTGCTCGATCATAGACGAGTCAGCGGAAGCAACAATATCTGAGTACAGACATAAGTTAAACAAGTTGCCATAAGATGGCTAGCACAAACTGGGATACAGATCGAAAGAGGCGCATGCCTCGTGCCTCGGATCCTCCTAAACTACTCCTGGTCGTCGTCAGTGGCCTGCACGTAGTAGTAGGCACCTCCGGTGTAGTAGGAGTCGTCGTCCAAGGTGGCATCTGGCTCCAGCATCTGGTTGCGACAACCAGGTAGAATGGGAAGGGGGAAAAGAGGGAGAAAAGCAACCGTGAGTACTCATCCAAAGTACTCGCAAGCAAGGATCTACACTACTTATGGATGGGTATCTGTGTAAAGGGGCAATATCGGTGGACTGAACTGCAGAATGCCAGAATAAGAGGGGGATAGCTAATCCTATTGAAGACTACTTCTGGCAGCCTCCATCTTGCAGCATGTAGAAGAGAGTAGATGGTAAGTTCACCAAGTATCATCATATAGCATACTCCTACCCGGCGATCCTCTCCTCGTTGCCCTGTTAGAGAGCGGTCATCGGGTTATATCTGGCACTTGGAAGGGTGTGTTTATTAAGTATCCGGTTCTAGTAGTCATAAGGTCAAGGTACAACCCCGGGTCGCCTGTTACCGTGGACACGGCTATTCGAATAGATCAACTTCCCTGTAGGGGTGCACCACAATACCCGACACGCTCGATCCCACTGGCCGGGCACACTTTCCTGGGTCATGTCCGGCCTCGGGAGATCAACATGTCGCAGCCCCACCTAGGCTCAACAGAGAGGTCAGCACGCTGGTCTAAATCCTATGCGCGCAGGGGTCTGGGCCCATCACCCATTGCACACATACATGTTGCGGACGCGGCTGGAAGCAGACCTAGCCCCCTTAATACAAGCGCGGGCTTACGGTCCAATGCGGCGCGCGCCGCTCAGTCGCTGACGTCAAAAAGAGCTTCGGCTGATATCACGACGCCGGTTGCCCATATCTTGTCCCACATGGCGGTTAGTGCGTATAAGGTCAATGACCCAACTCAGATCAAATACCAAGATCTCGTTAAGCGTGTTAATCGCGGACGCCGACCAGGGCCAGGCCCACCTCTCACCTAGGTGGTCTCAACCTGCCCTGTCGCTCCGCCACAAAGTAACAGTCAGGGGCCGTTAGGAACCCAGGCCCACCTCTACCGGGATGGAGCCACCTGCCCCTTCAGTCCCCATGTCCGAACAGTATCATAAGTAATGTAACAGTATAAAGTATATAGCATATGCCCGTGATCACCTCCCGAAGTGATCATGGCCTAGTAGTATAGCATGGCAGACGGACAAGAGTGTCGGGCCACTGATGGATACTAGCATCCTATACTAAGCATTTAGAATTGCAGGTAAGTGCAACAACTGTAGCAACAATGACAGGCTATGCAGCAGAATAGGATTAACCGAAAGAAGTATCATGCTATACTACTCTAATGCAAGCAGTAGAGAGAAGGAATAGGCGATATCTGGTGATCAAGGGGGGGAGGGGCTTGCCTGGAAGCTTTGTTGTACAAGAAGAAGGGTCGTCGGTGACGTAGTCGTACTCGGTGGCATCAGCGCCGATCTCCGGGTCTACTGGGGAAGAAGAGGGGGGAAGAAATAGTAAATACGGAGCAAACAAAGCATCACAAAACATAATGAGGCAATACGCAGTGCTAGGTATGCCCTAACGCGGTGGAAGGTGATATCGGCGAAGGGGGAAACATCCGGGAAGGTATTCCCGATGTTTTGCGTTTTCGGACAGATGAACCGGAGGGAGAAAGTTGCGTGTTCTCTATGCTAGGGATGTGTGGCGGATGAACGGGCTGCGTTTCCAGATTCGTCTCGTCGTTCTGAGCAACTTTCATGTACAAAGTTTTTCCATCCGAGCTACGGTTTATTTTCTATTAAATTTTAAAGTTTAAAACATTTTCTAATTTATTATTATTAAATTAATTCGAAATTAGTAATATTGCATCAGCATGATGTCAGCATGACATCAGCAGTCAACAGAGGTGTTGACTAGTCAAACTGGCGTGAGGGTCCCGCATGTCATTGACTGATTAGTTAATTAACAATAGTTAATCAGGTTAATTAGTTAATTAGCTTAATTAAGTTTATTAATTTATTTAATTAATTAATTAACTATTTAATATATATTTTATTTATTACTATTATTTAAATTCTTTTTTTTGTAAAAACGTTCTGTGGTGGGGCCTGCTTGTCGCAGGCCCCGGGACCTTAATGGGTGGGGCGCGGTTCTCGGGCAGCGGGCGATACTGGGCGTCGGGCACCGGCCCGCCCGGCGAGCCACGGCAGGGCTTGCGCTGCTGTCGCTCATGGAGGAGCGCCGCGCCAGCCGCAACGCGTCGGGGAAAGGCGGGCGCGGCGCACACCGAGGAGCGATGGTCGTGGGGCGGGCAGGCGCACAGCAAAGAGCAGCAGGCAGCGAGAGGCGGGAGGGCTAAATGCGGCACGCGCACATGAGCGCTGGAGGGCGGGCGCTGCCCCAGCGTGTCTTGCGAAGGCGTGGATCGCGTGCGGCAGGAGGAGTAGCACGGCAGGGGCGCGCAGTGCGCGGCACGAGGCTCGCGGTGCGCGGCGGGAGCGAGGCAGAGGAGAAGGAGGAGGGGACTCACGAGGGGTTTGCAGGGCACGGGGCAATGGGAGTCGAGGAGGAAGTCGGAGA
Source organism: Aegilops longissima (assembly GCA_021605205.1). Classification (NCBI taxonomy): domain Eukaryota; kingdom Viridiplantae; phylum Streptophyta; class Magnoliopsida; order Poales; family Poaceae; genus Aegilops; species Aegilops longissima. Next base: position 18,461 of record JAHIAM010001507.1, read on the forward strand.
CGACGGCGACGTGGTGATGAGGTGTAGCGGCGTGCGTTGACGGCGTCGGCGATGTTAGGGCCGGGGAGGAGTCGGGGAAGTCGAGGCGGAGGAGCTCCGGCGAGGCTCCTCCGGTGAACGGCGATGGCGATACGGGGCGCTGGCGTCGACGGGGTCGGGTGCGTGGTCGCCCCGATCTCGATCTTGATCGGGGGAGTGAGGGGAGAGTGGGGGAAGTGGGGATCGGGTGAGGGTTAGGGTTCGGGGAGGTGGCCTTGTAGGCCAGAGGGGGGGGGGTTGTTTCTTTTCTTTTTCTTACCTTTCTGTTTTTCCCTTTTCTTATTTATTTCCTTTTTGTTTTTATTTTACTTTCTTTCAAGTTTATTTTTTACTTAATATTAAAATGATCCCTAGATTAGTAATACCACAAAACCCACTGCCACAAAAGGCTTTATCCCAAAACAATTTAGTTTAGTATTTTACTAATTATAAAAGCATTTAAATATTGGTTCTGCTACTGTTTTATTCATTTTAGATTATTTAAACATTTTATAAAAGTGTGGTTTCTCCACCATAATTACCTATGCATTATTCGGCTCCACCCGAACATTTAGTTTTTAATATTTGAAAACTTTTATTGTGTGCCTTTATTCTAAATTTGAAATTTGAACTGGGTTTTGAACAGACGCAAGTTTATCAATAGTAACCGAGGTGACGTGGCATCATTAGCGGAGGTTCATTGTAGCTTAATTATCCGGGCGTCACAATTCTCCTCCACTACAAGAAATCTCGTCCCAAGATTTAAGAGGGGGAGTAAGGGGGAATGGATTTGGTTACGACATTCTAACGAATCTTCTCGGTCTTGGTTGCTCTTCTCGTAGAGGTTGATCCATTATGTTGATGTCTTCATTTCTCTTCTTCAGGTCATTGTGATGAAGTCGACATCCTTTCTTCGGGAACTCCATCGTACTTACAAAAGAATAAAGGGTGGGTATTCCAGAAGAACGGACCTCTGCAAGGGTGACTATCGGGTCGATAACATCGGGGAAGGTGGCGGAAAGTAACTCTCGAATTGAAACTAAAGAAGATACCGAGAGTAAAGTAAGGAGGTATCATGGGAAGTTTCAAGCAGGTAGGCAACCGTTCGTTGCCTGAAACAAAGTGTGAAAGGGGTCCAGAGCAACGAGAATAAGTATTGCCTGTGTTACCAAAATAGATCACTAGGAAGGTGGTCCGTGAATTACATACGAGGCCACGCACAAGGAACAACCTTGCGAACAGGGGGTGTACAGGAGAGTCAGGTTTCGATCCTGTGGAACTGTGCGTTATGGGCCCACCATGTGGGTTAATAGTAGGAAGAGGGGTGACGTCTTGCACGATCATGTAAGCAAGGCATGTCAGAGAATAACCGGTCAGTTATGTTGATAGCATCGTTGGTACCAAGGGCGAGGAACGAAGAGAACCATTTTCCTGCTCGTTGAACGAGGCGGACCAATAGGCAAAGTTCTCGTCCATCGGTGGCTACCAGAATGTCATCAACAATAGTAACAGGGTCTTGCTGACAGAATTGTACAACGAGGTGTTTACATAAGCTGGAGAATAATACTACTTAGATCATATAGATCACAAGAAAGGTTAAATCAAACAATGAAAAGGAAAGTATGATTATCAGATTAAATAGAACAATGGAAAGGAAAATGTGTTTAAAACACATATTTCAGGGGTATTTCCTTCCCAAGGACAAACAAAGCATGATATCCGTGACAGGATATAATGTAGAAAACCCTTTAGGTAAGGGGAGAGAAATTTCATGACATCACCCATACAACGGTGTTTGGATAATTGAGCAAGAAACAAATAGCATTGGGCTGCGAGTTTCTTGTAGAAAAGTTGGAGTACCACAGACATGCTCGAGATAGCATTGACATGGTCTTCAAGCAAAGGTCAGACTCTGGATACACGAAGGATACATCAGGAACAACTTGTAGAATAAGTATTACGATTTCATCATGGAAGAATGGATAACCTTGGTAACCAAGGAAACTATAACAACAGGTCCTCCGGCCAGGTGTACTAGGCATGACACCACCTTACCGGGTCATATAACGACCAATGTTATAACTCTTGGAAATATGTCCCAACCATCATATCTGACCGAGATTCAGATCTGATTGGTGTCAAACTACCTCAGACTCAGGATGCCTGAGAGGAAAATGTGCAATACAAATTGACGAGATGACATTGTAAAATTCTCGAGAAATGAACTATGGAAGCGAGTTCCGAAACAAGAGTTCATCAGTAAACCAACGAGAGGATGAGGAGGTGGCTGATGGAATCAACGACAATCGATCGAGATTAACAAAAGATGGATTTCCACAATTATGCGAGCAAGGAGATAACATTTCTCAGATCAAATGGTATAATGATGTATGCTCGAGGAAAACATACATAATTAAACATTGGTTGAAAGGTGCACCCGAAATATGGGCTGGGTTGCACGACCAACGTCAGAGTGGTGATTCAATAATCAATAGTCTAAGAATGAACGGCTTGCCATTAACTTCAAAGCAATAGGGTTGCTAGAAGTACAGAATCCAAGCAACACCGTTCACCTGTTGGTATCCCGGTCAGAACCAACATGGGGACCAATAAAGATTGGTGATGGTGAAAAGTATTACTATACCAAGCATTAATAGTTAAGGTAATTCCCTCAACATTCTAGACATAACATATGGTAATACTCCAAGATAGAATCATAATATAAGTTGGATAGAAAGGAAACTACACAAAACATGACCAAGTTTTGTGTCGGAGGGAATGCGAGAATGTTGTTGTTGATAACACGAAACATCGAGGGGCAAGGATGGTATTTCTCATCACGAATTCAATTGATATCCTGGAAGAGCTCAGAATGTTGATGATGATCACGACACAATTGTCGAGAGATTTCATGAAGATGTAATCCATCGGCGTTGACATCAAGTCAAAGGAATGATGAAGCGAAAGGTTATTGGAACCACGAGAACGACACAAACTTGGAATCAAGTTTGCTGTTCAAGGAGAATTGATATGACGAGGAAGATCGATGCAAGATTAGCTCATCGTTGAAAATTGTGCTCCGGGAAGAAGGACCAGGTAGCACAGTTAAAATTTAGTACATTAATGGTATAGCCGATCAAGCTAGCAATGACTTGAAGGATTATTAAACTTGTAAGCAATGGGAATTACTTAGAGTTATTGAATCAGAGTGCGGAATCAATTCACTTATGGGTGTTCTCGAGCGACTAATAACTCAGAACCCGAGGAAATTTGAAAATGGTGAGAAGCAATACTAGATGAAGACTCATAGGAAGCAACACAGTGCTTTGATATTCTCGAGATACCGGAGGGCAATACTCGAAGGAAGATCAAAATAGAGGTTGGGGAGATGTATCGTTCAGCAGAAGACAAGTGATTTAACTTGTCTGAGAAATGGGATCAAGGAGAAAATATGGTCGGAACCACGATTGCAAATGGATCAATTCCAATTCACAGTCACGAGATGATATTATATCAAGGGGGCAATTATTATTACAAGGAGTTTCCGTGATAGGATCTACATCGTTTCCATGGGCATGAACACAAAGTCCAAGGTCGACTCCCACTTCTCCAATGCATAATCTTTCATTCACTTCTCGTGTTTGATGAAGTTGTAGTGTTGAACTTTTATCTGGCAAAATACCAGAAGAGTAAGACTCGTGAAAACTCCCGGGTTCACACAAATTAAGGAAGGCTTAGGCTCAACCCATCGGGGCTTCTTAGAAACTTATACCACAAACTTTAGGGGTAAATAACTCAAGCTCGGAAGCAGAGCATATTTGACCAAAGGAGAGGATACAATTTACCAAAGGCATTATGTATCCGAGGGAAGGCTCACAAGGTTATTGAATATGAAGGACGTTGTTGGATAAAATCCAACAAGGGGTCTGGTGGTCCACAAGGGATCTGATCTAAGCATTTGTACTCAACCATAGGAAGAAAGAATGCAAGGAGATCAGATTATAGAAACAACTGACTAACTCAAAGCTCAATTGCAAAGGAATTATGAATTCCAAGAGAAGGGATCAGAAGCAATGCTTTGATTAGGGATGGATAAGTTGAGTAGTCTTAGGGGTACAATCGATGGCAATTTGATTGGTCGAGATCCAGCTCATGTTTAAAATGACGTCTGAGCCGGAAGGATCAACTCTGGGTTGGATTGATGATTGCGAGCATTCGCAAACATATTGGATCAAAGACTCAAAATGACGGTGACAAAGGATGCTCGTGAATATTGCTAGACATATGGAAAGTAACCATAATGCAAGCAGACAAGTAATTGCAGAGCAATAGTTGGCAATGGATTATCGGAAGACCGGACAGTATTTCATAGTATCTTGTGGATCACATGATCAACTAGGAATGAACAAATCCTCGATGAGTGTGAGGAATTACCCGTAGATGTATTAAAGCGAAAATGGAGCTGCAAGGCAGCAGGCATAATGGATTCTCGAGATATTGGAATGTTTCACGGAATCTTGTAATAACAATAGCAATTGGGGATGAAGGTATGAACGGAAAATGTAGGTAGTTATCCATAACGATTTATCGGTGGTAGTGATTGCAACGGCAAAGGGCACAAGGGTCTCGGGAAAACATCGGAGAGTATCTTTGGAATCTTCTGGCGCAACAGGCGATCATCTGTAATAAGGGGCTCACTGGGAGGAAGTAGTCACGAGAACCTAGAGTCAGAGTTAGTAAAATCATTCAACCCGAATAGAAGAGATGTCAGAGTCCCAGAGTGTAGGTCGAGGAATAAAAGATCCTACTACCACCCAATTGCGACGTGGGCCCATAAGACACACAACCATGTTAGTAAAAGTTTTGCAATGTCTAGACTCGACTTCGGCCAAGGAGTGTGAAAAGGGGATTCCTACAGGCAGTCGACTCTGATACCAACTTGTGACGCCCCTGATTCAATCATACACTAATCATGCATGCAAACATGTACGATCAAGATCAGGGACTCATGGGAAGATATCACAACACAACTCTAAAAACATAAATAAGTCATACAAGCATCATATTACAATCCAGGGGCCTCGAGGGCTCGAATACAAGTGCTCAATCATAGACGAGTCAGCGGAAGCAACAATATATGAGTACAGACATAAGTTAAACAAGTTGCCATAAGATGGCTAGCACAAACTGGGATACAGATCGAAGAGGCGCAGGCCTCCGCAGGATCCTCCTAAACTACTCAGTGTCGTCGCCGCCGCCCGCACGTAGTAGTAGGCACCTCCGGTGTAGTAGGAGTCGTCGTTGACGGAGGCATCTGGCTCCTGGGCTCCAGCATCTGGTTGCAACAACCAGGTAGAATGGGAAGGGGGAAAAGAGGGAGAAAAGCAACCGTGAGTACTCATCCAAAGTACTCGCAAGCAAGGATCTACACTACTTATGGATGGGTATCTGTGTAAACGGGCAATATCGGTGGACTGAACTGCAGAATGCCAGAATAAGAGGGGGATAGCTAATCCTATCGAAGACTACGCTTCTGGCAGCCTCCATCTTGCAGCATGTAGAAGAGAGTAGATGGTAAGTTCACCAAGTATCATCGTATAGCATACTCCCACCTGGCGATCCTCTCCTCGTTGCCCTGTTAGAGAGCGGTCAGCGGGTTATATCTGGCACTTGGAAGGGTGTGTTTTATTAAGTATCCGGTTCTAGTAGTCATAAGGTCAAGGTACAACTCCGGGCCGCCTGTTACCGTGGACACGGCTATTCGAATAGATCAACTTCCCTGCAGGGGTGCACCACATTACCCGACACACTCGATCCCTCTGGCCGGGCACACTTTCCTGGGTCATGTCTGGCCTCGGGAGATCAACACGTCGCAGCCCCACCTAGGCTCAATAGAGAGGTCAGCACGCCGGTCTAACTCCTATGCGCGCAGGGGTCTGGGCCAATCGCCCATTGCACACCTGCACGTTGCGAACGCGGCCGGAAGCAGACCTAGCCCCCTTAATACAAGCGCGGGCTTACGGTCCAATCGCGGTAGCTACCGCTTCGATCGACGTCAAAAGAGCTTGGTGATACCACGGCGCGGTTGCCCATATCTTGTCCCACATGGCGGTTAGTGCGTATAAGGTCAACGACCCAACTCAGATCAAATACCAAGATCTCGTTAAGCGTGTTATTATGAAGTAATCATGACGCCGACCAGGGCAGGCCCACCTCTCACCTAGGTGGTCTCAACCTGCCTGTCGCTCCGCCAAAAGTAACGATCGGGGGCGTCAGAACCCAGGCCCACCTCTACCGGGATGGAGCCACCGCCCTTCACCCCCATCTCCGAACAGTATCATAAGTAATGTAACAATATAAAGTATATAGCATATGCCCGTGATCACCTCCCGAAGTGATCATGGCCCAGTAATATAGCATGGCAGACGGACAAGAGTGTAGGGCCACTGATGGAATACTAGCATCCTATACTAAGCATTTAGGATTGCAGGTAAGGGTAACAACTGTAGCAACAATGACAGGCTATGCAGAAGAATAGGATTAACCGAAAGCAGTAACATGCTATACTACTCTAATGCAAGCAGTAGAGAGAAGGGATATGTGATATCTGGTGATCAAGGGGGGGGGGGGGGGCTTGCCTGGAAGCTTTGTTGTACAGGAAGAAGGGTCGTCGGTGACGTAGTCGTACTCGGTGGCATCAGCGCCGGTCTCGGGGTCTACCGAGGAAGAAGAGGGGGGAAGAAACAGTAAATACGGAGCAAACAAAGCATCACAAAACATAACGAGGCAATACGCGGTGCTAGGTATGCCCTAACGCGGTGGAAGGTGATACCGGCGTAGGGGGAAACATCCGGGAAGGTATTCCCGGTGTTTCGGGTTTTCGGACAGATGAACCGGAGGGGAAAAGTTGCGTGTTCGCTATGCTAGGGATGTGTGACAGATGAACGGGCTGCGTATCCAGATTCGTCTCGTCGTTCTGAGCAACTTTCATGTACAAAGTTTTTCCATCCGAGCTACGGTTTATTTTCTATTAAATTTTAAAGTTTAAAACAATTTCTAATTTACTATTATTAAATTAATTCGAAATTAGTACTATTGCATCAGCATGATGTCAGCAGTCAACAGAGGTGTTGACTGGTCAAACTGGCGTGAGGGTCCCGCATGTCATTGACTGATTTGTTAATTAACAGTAGTAAATCATGTTAATTAGTTAATTAGCTTAATTAAGTTAATTAATTAACTATTTAACATATATTTTATTTATTATTATTATTTAAATTCTTTTTTTTGTAAGAACGTTCTGTGGTGGGGCCTGCTTGTCATAGGCCCCAGGGGCCTTAGCGGGTCGGGCGCGGTTCTCGGGCAGCGGGCGATGCTGGGCGTCGGTCACCAGCCCACCCGGCAGGCCACTGCGGGGCTTGCGCGCGTGGTCGCTCATGGAGGAGCGCCGGCGGCCAGCTCGCAGTGCGTCGGGGGGAAAGGCAGGGCGCGGCTGGCGACGCCGAGGAGTGATGGTCGTGGGGCGAGGGCCGGGCGCAACAGCAGCAGGCCGCAGCGAGAGGCGGGCGGGGCCAACGTGGCTGCATGGCAAGATGAGCGCTGGAGGCGCTGGCGCTGCCCCAGCATGATGCGTGTGTGGGTCTTGTGGCGGCAGGAGGATGCACGGCAGGGGTGCGGTCTGCGCGGCACGGGGCTCGCGGTGCACGGCGGGAGCGAGGCAGAGGAGAAGGAGGAGGGGCCTCACGAGGGGTTTGGAGGGCACGGGGAAATGGGAGTCGAGGAGGAAGTCGGAGACGACGGCGACGTGGTGACGAGGTGCAGCGGCGTGCGTTGACGGCGTCGGCGACGTTAGGGTCGGGGAGGAGTCGGGGAAGTCGAGGCGGAGGAGCTCCGGCGAGGCTCCTCCGGTGAACGGCGACGTCGATCCGGGGCGGTGGCGTCGACAGGGTCGGGTGCGTGGTCGCCCCGATCTCGATCTAGATCGGGGGAGTGAGGGAGAGTGGGGGAAGTGGGGATCGGGTGAGGGTTAGGGTTCGGGGAGGAGGCCTTGTAGGCCAGAGAGGGGGTGGCTGGGCCGGCCGGTTGGCTAACTGGGCCGGGTGGTCCAGTGGGGGGGGGGGTTGTTTCTTTTCTTTTTCTTACCTTTCTGTTTTTCCCTTTTCTTATTTATTTCCTTTTTGTTTTTATTTTACTTTCTTTTAAGTTTATTTTTTACTTAATATTAAAATGATCCCTAAATTAGTAATACCACAAAACCCACTGCCACAAAAGGCTTTATCCCAAAACAATTTAGTTTAGTATTTTATTAATTATAAAAGCATTTAAATATTGGTTTTGCTACTGTTTTATTCATTTTAGATTATTTAAACATTTTATAAAAGTGTGGTTTCTCCATCATAATTACCTATGCATTATTCGGCTCCACCCGAACATTTAGTTTTTAATATTTGAAAACTTTTATTGTTTGCCTTTATTCTAAATTTGAAATTTGAACTGGGTTTCAAACTGACGCGAGTTTATCAACAATAATCGAGGTGATGTGGCATCATTAGCGGAGGTTCACTGTAGCTTAATATCCGGGCGTCACAATACCTACCTATTATGGCATTTCCATAGCCATTCCGAGATATATTGCCATGCAACTTGCAGCACTTCCGTTTTGATGACTTGAGCATTCATTGTCATATTGCTTTGCATGATTATATAGTTGACATAGTATTTGTGGCTCAGCCACCGTTCATCATTTTTCATACATGTTACGCTAGATCATTGCACATCCTGGTAGACTGCCAGAGGCATTCATACAGAGTCATATTTTTTTATAGGTATCGAGTTGTAATATTGAGTTGTAAGTAAATAGAGTCATATTTTGTTATAGGTATCGAGTTGTATCATCAATTTTCATTATTAGAGCATTGCCCCAGTGAGGAAAGGATGATGGAGATTACAATTCCCCCACAAGTCGGGATGAGACTCCGGACAATGAGAGAGAAAAATATTAAAAAAAGAAAAAAAAAGAAAAAAAAGAAATAAAAGAAATAAAGAGAGAAGGGGCGTGCTAGTTCCACACTTGTGCGTCAAAGTAGCACTATGTTTTTCATATGGAGAGTCTCCTATGTTGTCACTTTCATATACTAGTGGTAATTTTTCATTATAGGATTAGATGCACAACCTTAGTTTCATATTGAGCTTTCATACACTTATAGCTCTTAGTGCATTAGTTGCATTGGCAGTCCCTACTCCTCGCATTGATATCAATTAATGGACATCTCCATAGCCCGTTGGTTAGCCACGTCGATGTGAGACTTTCTTACTTTTTTGTCTTCTCTATATTTACCCCTATCATCATACTCTATTCCACCTGTAGTGCTATATCCATGGCTTGCACTCATGTATTGCGTGAGGGTTGAAAAAGTTGAAGCGCGTTAAAAGTATGAGCCAATTGCTCGGCTTCTCATCGGGGTTGTGCATGATAAATACTTTGTGTTAAGAAGACAGAGCATGACAAGACTATATGATTTTGTAGGGATAGCTTTCTTTCGCGTTGATATTTTGAAAGACATGATTGTTTGTTGGGATGCCTGAGTATTGATGTCTTTATGTCAAATTATAGACTATTGCTTTGAATCACTTATGTCTTAATATTCATGCCATTAGTAGTTATATGATCAAGTTTATGCTAGGTAGCATTCCACATCAAAAATTATTTATTTTATCATTTACCTGCTCGAGGACGAGCAGGAATTAAGCTTGGGGATGTTGATACGTCTCCGTCGTATCTATAATTTTTGATTGTTTCATGCCAATATTATACAACTTTTACATACTTTTGGCAATATTTTATATGATTTATTGGACTAACCTATTGATCCAGTGCCCAGTGCCAGTTCTTCTTTGTTGCATGTTTTTTGTTTCATAGAAAATCCACATGAAACAAAGTCCAAACGCGATAAATTTTAAGGAGAATTATTTTGGAATATATGTGATTTTTGGGACTTGGAATCAACGCAAACGGGGGCCCACAGTGCCCACAAGACACCAGGGCCTGCCCTAGGGGACATGCGCGTGGTGATGGGTTGTGCTCACCTCGTATGTTGGTCGGGGCTCTACTTCGGGCGCAAGGAAGCTTATATCCGGAAAAAATCATGTTAAAATATCAGCGCAAATCGGAGTTACAGATCTCCCGGAATATAAGAAACAGTTTTTAGTCAGATCTGGGGAACGCGAAACAGAAGAGAACAGAGAGACAAATCCAATCTCGGAGGGGCTCCTGCCCCTCTGCCGCCATGGAGGCCATTGACCAGAGGGGGAATTCTCCTCCCATCTAGGGGGTGGACAAGCAAGAATAAGAAGGAGGGGGGGGGTCTCTCCCCCTCTCTCCCGGTGGCGCCGGAGTGATGCCGGGGCAAGGATCGTGATGGCGATCTACATCAACAATCTTGCTACCGTCAACACCAACTTTCTCCCCCTCTATGCAGCGGTGCAACACGCCTTCTCCCCAATGTAATCTCTACTTAAACATGGTGCTCAACTCCATATATTATTTCCCAATGAAATTTGGCTATCCTATGATGTTTGAGTAGATCCGTTTTGTCCTACGGGTTAATCGTGATCTTGGTTGGTATGACTGCATATTTTATTTATGGTGCTGTCCTACGGTGCCCTTCGTCTCGTGCAAACATGAGGGGCCCCCACTGTAGGGTGTTGCAATATGTTCATGGTTTGCTTATTGTTAGTATTGCGGTGGATGACAGCAACCCAAACGTGGATAAGTGGGTTATGGCGTATGGGAGTGAAGCGGACTTGATACTTAATGTTATGGTTGGGTTTCACGACCTTAATGATCTTTAGTAGTTGCGGATGCTTGCTAGGGGTCCAATCATAAGTGCATATGATCCAAGTAGAGAAAGTATGTTAGCTCATGCCTCTCCCTCATATAGAATTGCAAGAATGATTACCGGTACTTGTTATAGATTGCCTAGGGACAAATGGCTTTCTTGTTGAGAAAAGCTATCCACTTTTATTACCTTGCAATTTATTCGTAGTTTTATTCTCACAAAGTACACGTAGTTTTATTCTTGTAAAATAGTTCCATACTTGTTTTAGGTAAAGCAAACGTCAAGTGTGCGTAGAGTTGTATCGGTGGTCGATAGAACCTGAGGGAATATTTGTTCTACCTTTAGCTCCTCGTTGGGTTCGACACTCTTATTTATCGAAAAAGGCTACAAACGATCCCCTACACTTGTGGGTTATCAGGAGCGCGCCAACAGCGGCTGAGCACTTGAGCTGGTCCGTAGGGTCGAAGGTGATGGCGTACTTGGACCACCTGAGGGGACGCGATGCCTCAAGCTTGGGAAGGGGCGCGTTCACCTCGCGGGCAAACTTCTTGAAGATGCGATGAGAGGCGGGGGGCCTGAGCACCTCCCAGGATGCAGGCTATCGTGTGTGGCTCCTGGAAGCCCCCAGCCCCATCATCTTGGCGTTTGTCGTCTTTTCTCCTTGGAGGCGGCGGCAATGGAGGAAGTCTGGCATTGCCCTAGGGGCGGTGCTCGTGGGGCTGGTCAAGCCAGGGGCCGTCGTGAGGCTGGTCCTGTTAGCGGTCCTCACGAGGCTGATTGCGCCAGTCCTGGCGGGGGTCGCGGTTGTCCCAGCGGCCTCCAGCACAGACGTAGCCACGGTCGTTGCGCTCGGGACAGGGGCCAACTGATACGTCTCCAACGTATCTATATTTTTTGATTGTTCCATGCTGTTATATTATCAATCTTGGATGTTTTATAATCATTTTATAGTCGTTTTATATCATTTTTTGGTACTAACCTATTGACATAGTGCCAAGTGCAAGTTGTTGTTTTCTGCATGTTTTTTTACATCGCAGGAAATCAATACCAAACGCAGTCGAAATGCAACAAAACTTTACAGAGATTTTTTATGGACCAGAAGACAACCAATGGGCCAAGGCAGCGCCTAGGGGGGGTGCTCCGAGGGGAGCACAACCCACCAGGGCACGCCAGGAGGCCCAAGCGCGCCCTGGTGGGTTGTGCCCACCTCGGGTGCACCCCGGACCGCCTCTTTGCTCTATAAATACCCCAATATTCCGGAAACCCAGGGGAGTCGACGAAAATCAATTCCAGCCGCCGCAGAGTCCAGATCCATTAGATCCAATCTAGACACCATCACGGAGGGGTTCACTTCTTCCATTGGTGCCTCTCCGATGATGCGTGATTAGTTCTTTGTAGACCTTCGGGTCCGTAGTTAGTAGCTAGATGGCTTCCTCTCTCTCGCTGAATTCTCAATACAATGGTCTCTTGAAGATCCATATGATGTAACTCTTTTTGCGGTGTGTTTGTTGGGATCCGATGAACTTTGAGTTTATGATCAGATCTATCTTTTTATATCCATGAAAGTTATTTGAGTTTCTTTGATCTCTTATATGCATGATTGCTTATAGCCTCGTATTTCTTCTCCGATATTTGGGTTTTGTTTGGCCAACTTGGTCTATTTATCTTGCAATAGGAAGAGGTGCTTTGTAGTGGGTTCGATCTTACGGTGCTTGATCCCAGTGACAGAAGGGGAACCGACACGTATGTATCGTTGCTACTAAGGACAAAGCGATGGGGTCTATCTCTACATATATAGATTTTGTCTACATCATGGCATCGTTCTTATTGCATTACTCCGTTTCTCCATGAACTTAATACACTAGCACTACTAGGGAAAACCTTATACACAGAATGTTACAAGTAGCGCTTGTTAAAATGAGGCACTACTGCTACTGCCAGAACCTCGCTACTGTTACCCGCTTAGCAGTAGCGCGGCAGGAACAGAACGCGCTACTACTATAATTTCCACACCGTTCCCGACGTGCTAGGTATAGTAGTAGCGCCATTCTACGAACAACGCTACTACTATGGATTTTAGCAGCAGCGCGTTTTGCGTCCCCACGCTACTGTTAAAGCTATTTTCACCTAACCCCCCGCGCGGCCTGATTCCCTCTCCTCTGCTTCCTCCCCCAATTCTCCTCTACTATTCCTCGTCGCCTCCGCCTCTCCGCCGTCTCCCCCGACCCTGCCTCGCCGCCGGCTCCCCCGACCCCGCCTCGCCGCCGTCTCCCTCGACCCGCCTCGCCGCCGTCTCCCCCGACCCGGCCTCGCCGCGCCACGGTGCCGCCATCTCCCCCGACCGCATCTCTCTCCCCGCCCTATGTAAGCACTCTCCCCTTCCGATCCCTCTTCTCTGCTTAGTATGAACCCTAGCTATTTAGTGCTAGTTAGTATGAACCCTAGGCTATTTTTAGTGCTAGTTAGTTAATTACTTATATGGTAATTAGGGCAGTAGTTCCTAGGTACTAATTAGTTAGTAAGAACTAGGTACTAATTAGGTACTAGTATATTTTTATTTATAGTAAGTTTATTAGTAGTAAGAACTAGTTGAATTAATAGAACTAGTTAGTAAGAACTTGTTGCTATTTTTTTAGTTAAAGCAATTTTCTCGCATTGACGTGGACGATGCCTATCCCGCATCCTCGTCATTGAGTCGGCGGAGGACGACACCTGCTTGACCAGATGGGCCATGTCCGGGACTAGGCTCCGCCGGGGTGGTACTGGGAGGCGCGACCTACCGGGGGGCGCAGGTTGGTGAGGAGCCAGCCTGTCGTTGACCTGAACCTTCTTTGGTGGCGGTCGCGTGGGCCTGTCGTTGACATCGAAAGTACTATTAGTCCAAACTAGATCAAGTTTGGATTAGCAGTATACTTTTGACATGCACCACATATTGCCTCGACTTGAACCTAATCCACCTTCATTTGACACACTGTTATGGACATAATGATGTAAACCTCATAACTGGTATTGTACCAATATTTGTGCGATGGCACATAAATACACTAAAAAAGAATACTAGTAGCGATGGAGAAAACCCGCTGCCGGTAGTTACATTAGCGATGGCGTGGAGTGAACAATCGCTGCAGCTATTTGTCCTAGCGAGAGCGGCGACGCCGCACGCGCGTTCTTGTCAAGCAATAGCTGTAGCGCCTTATTAGTAGCGCGCCTACCCGCGCTACTAGTGAGCACAAAACCAGCGCTACTGCTAGGGTTTTCCCTAGTAGTGTAGATGCATGCTGGATAGCGGTCGATGTGTGGAGTAATAGTAGTAGATGCAGGCAAGAGTCGGTCTACTAATCTTGGATGATGCCTATATAATGATCATTGCCTAGATATCGTCATAATTATTTGAAGTTCTATCAATTGCCCAACAGTAATTTGTCTACCCACCGTTTGCTATTTTTCTCGAGAGAAGCCACTAGTGAAACCCTACGGCCCCGGGTCTCTTTCTCATATTATTTTCCTTTGCAATCTACTTTTCCTTTGCTTTTATTTTCAGATCTAGTAAACCAAAAATACAAAAATACCTTGCTGCGTTTTATTATTATTTATTTAATTTGGCGTTTGATCTATCAATCTACTACAATTTATTTCACGTTCGTTTGCCAATTTCTGGTGCCGTTACCAGAAAGGGATTGACAACCCCTTTAACACGTCGGGTTGCGAGTATTTGTTATTAGTGTGCAGGGGCCGTTTACGTTTTGTTGCTTGGTTCTCCTACTGGTTCGATAACCTTGGTTTCATCACTGAGGGAAATACCTACCGCTGATGTGCTGCATCATCCCTTCCTCTTTGGGGAAATACCGACGTAGCTTCAAGCCGCCATCAAAAGGAATTTCTCGCGCTGTTGCCAGGGAGGATCTGATGTCTACTACGCAACCTTCTTCCTGTAGACGTTGTTGGGCCTCCAAGTGCAGAGGTTTGTAGGACAGTAGCAAATTTCCCTCAAGTGGATGACCTAAGGTTTATCAATCCGTGGGAGGTGTAGGATGAAGATGGTCTCTCTCAAACAACCCTGCAACCAAATAACAAAGAGTCTCTTGTGTCCCCAACACACCCAATACAATGGTAAATTGTATAGGTGCACTAGTTCGGCGAAGAGATGGTGATACAAGTGCAATATGGATGGTAGATATAGGTTTTTGTAATCCGAAAATATAAAAACAGCAAGGTAACAAGTGGTAAAAGTGAGCACAAACGGTATTGCAATGCTAGGAAACAAGGCCTAGGGTTCATACTTTCACTAGTGCAAGTTCTCTCAACAATAATAACATAACTGGATCATATAACTATTCCTCAACATGCAAGAAAGAGTCACTCCAAAGTCACTAATAGCGGAGAACAAACGAAGAGATTATGGTAGGGTACGAAACCACCTCAAAGTTATCCTTTATGATCGATCTATTCAAGAGTCCATAGTAAAATAACACGAAGCTATTCTTTCCGTTCGATCTATCATAGAGTTTGTACTAGAATAACACCTTAAGACACAAATCAACCAAAACCCTAATGTCACCTAGATACTCCAATGTCACCTCAAGTATCCGTGGGTATGATTATACGATATGCATCACACAATCTCAGATTCATCTATTCAACCAACACATAGAACTTGAAAGAGTGCCCCAAAGTTTCTACCGGAGAGTCAAGACAAAAATGTGTGCCAACCCCTATGCATGGATTCCCAAGGTCACGGAACCCGCAAGTTGATTACCGAAACATACATCAAGTGAATCAATAGAATACCCCATTGTCACCACGAGCATCCCACGCAAGACATACATCAAGTGTTCTCAAATCCTTAAAGACTCAATCCGATAAGATCACTTCAAAGGGAGAACTCAATCCATTACAAGAGAGTAGAGGGGGAGAAACATCATAAGATCCAACTATAATAGCAAAGCTCGCGATACATCAAGATCGTACCACCTCAAGAACACGAGAGAGAGAGAGAGAGAGAGAGAGAGAGAGAGAGAGAGAGAGAGAGAGAGAGTGAGATCAAACACATAGCTCTTGATACATACCCTCAGCCCGAGGGTGAACTACTCCCTCCTCGTCATGGAGAGTGCCGAGATGATGAAGATGGCCACGGTGAGGGCTCCCCCTCCGGCAGGTGCTTGAACAGGTCCCGATTGGTTTTGGTGGTTCAGAGGCTTGCGGCGGCAGAACTCCCGATCTATTCTGTTCCCCGATGTTTTTAGGGTATACGGATATATATAGGCGAAAGAAGTCGGTAAGGGGAGCCATGAGGGGCCCACGAGGGTGGGGGGCGCGCCCAGGGGGCAAGCGCACCTCCCTGCCTCGTGGCCACCTCGAAGCTTCCCTGACTTCAACTCCAAGTCTCCTGGATCACGTTCGTTCCAAAAATCATGCTCCCGAAGGTTTCATTCCATTTGGACTCCGTTTGATATTCCTTTTCTGCGAAACACTGAAACAAGGGAAAAACAGAAACTGGCACTGGGCTCTGGGTTAATAGGTTAGTCCCAAAAATAATATAAAAGTGCATAGTAAAGCCCATTAAACATCCAAGATGGATAATATAATAGCATGAATACTTCATAAATTATAGATACGTTGGAGACGTATCGGGATCTTCAACATATACCAGGTTCATAATCACACATCTCATCTCCTTGCAATTTACATTATTTGCCATTTGCCTCTCGTTCTCCTCTCCCCCACTTCACAAAAAATTGTCGTTTTATTCGCCCCTCTTTTTCCGTTCACTATTTTCTTGCCGGAACTGTTTTTGTGTGCGTTCTTGTTTGCATAGTCATGATGCCTCAAAGAAAATATTACGATGTCCCTTACCCAAATATTTTGCTTGAAATTGAGAAAAGTACTAAGGAATATATGACTACACAGTTTGAGCATAATAAGTATTTTACTGGAGAACCCAAGGAGCACTCTGTTGTGCTTGATGCTATAACAAAACAACTTGATATTAGTAGAGAGGTTTGCAATCTCCAATCTAAGTATGCTTTTGCTGAAAGTTTGCTAGGAAACATATCCGATGCACAAGCTACCTTAGCAAATCAAATGGCCGCTAAACAAATCTCGTTAGAAGATAAAAATGATGAAAATCTTAAAGTGGTTGGTGCTTCTTCTATTGATTCCTTGTTTAGTAAAGTTAAGATTGATGAAAAAGGGACTGGACAAGAGTCAACTTTAGTTAGAAGGCGTCCCGATAATTCGGAGGGTGAAAATCTTGTTGAGAAAATTATTAAAAGTTGGTTTGAAGAAGTCAAGACTTTAAGTAGTGATGTGCCCACTCTTTGGATTACAAAGACACTAATTATGATAGTTGCTCTTTGATTGATTGTATTTCTTTGTTGCAATCCATGATAAATTCACCCCATGCCTATGGACAAAATAAAGCTTTTACTAAACATATTGTTGATGCTATGATGAAATCTTTTGAAGAAAAATTTGAATTAGAAGTATCAATTCCTAGAAAATTGCATGATAAATGGGAACCTACTATCAAAGTCAAGATTAAAAATTATGAGTGTTTTGCTTTGTGTGACTTGGGTGCTAGTGTTTCTACAATTCTGAAATCTTGATGATGTGCTTGGTCTTACCGATCTTGAAGAATGCTCTTTAAATTTTCACTTGGCGAATTTCACTATTAAAAGGCCTATGGGAAGAATTAATGATGTTCTTATTCTTGAAAATAGGAATTATGTGCCCATAGATTTTATTCTTCTTGACATTGATTGCAATCCGTCTTGTCCAAATATTCTTGGTAGACCGTTTTTACGCACTATCGGTGCCGTGATTGATATGAAAGAAGGCAATATTAAGTTCCAGATGCCTTTGAGGAAGGGTATGGAACACTTCCCTAGAATAAGAATTAGGCCACCCTATGAATCAATCATGAGGGCATCTTATGGATCTCAAAACAAAGATGACAAAACTTAGATCTTTGCTTTATGCCCAGCAAAGGGCGTAAAACTATAACGCTTGTTGGGAGGCAATCCAATGAATAAAATTTATTTTTGCTTTTTGCTTTCTGTTCTAGAGTGTTTGCACAATTATGCTACTGTTATGATTGTTTTTGTGTGTTTAATTAGTGTTTGTGCCAAGTAAAGCCTTTAGGATCTTCTTGGGTGATAGTTGTTTGATCTTGCTGAAAAAACATAAACTTTTGCGCTCATGAAAACAATTCTTATTTTTACCAGAGCATCATAAAATGCCAAATTTTTTTCATAAGATTAATATAAAAATTGCTCAGGTCGTCCTAATTTTTCAGAATTTTTGGAGTTACAGAAGTATTCGAACAATTCAGATTACTACAGACTGTTCTATTTTTGACAGATTATGTTTTCTTTGCGTTGTGTGCTTGTTTTGATGGCTCTATGGTTTTCTTTTATGAGGTTTTGCCATAGAAAAGTTGGAATGCAATAGATATAATGCGAGAACAAAATATGAATAGGTTCCAACAGTACTTATAGTAGTGATTTAAGTACTTATAGTAGTGATTTATTTTCTTATACTAACGGATCTCACGAAGGTTTTGTTGAGTTTTGTGTGATTGAAGTTTTCAAGTTTTGGGTTATCTTACGATGGATGAAGGAATAAGGAGTAAGAAGAGCCTAAGCTTGGGGATTCCCCGGCATCCCAAGCTATTATCCAAAAGAGAGCAAGCAACTAAGATTGGGGATGCCCCGAGGGGCATCCCCTCTTTCTTCTAACGACCATCGGTATTTTACTCGAAGCTATATTTTTATTCGTCACATACTATGAGTTTTGCTTGGAGCGTCTTGTATGATATGAGTCTTTGCTTGTTTTATTTTGTGTTTTAAGTCTTGATTACTTGCTGGACACACCTATTTGAGAGAGCCAAAATTATGTCATGACTTGTTAGAATTGCTCTCTATGCTTCACTTAAATTTTTATGAGCTATGGACTTGCTCTAGTGCATCACTTATATCTTTTTGAGCACAATGTGCTTAGTTATTTTTGAAGAAATGCTCTCTTGCTTCACTTAGATTTATTTGAGAGTTAGTAAAATTTTCAAGAAATTATCTGTTGCTTCACTTAAATTAATTTGAGAGAAAGAAATATTATGCTCATGATCTTCACTTATATTTGTTTGAGCTTTTCAAAAGCAACATATGAAAATTAGTTCTAAAGTGATAGATATCCAAGAAGGATATAATAAAAACTTTCATGAAGATCATTGGACAAAATAAACTTGATTCTTAGTAATAGTTTTGAGACATGATGATGTGATATGTGAGTCATCTTGATGAGTAATTATGCTTTAGTAAGAATATTGGTGTTAAGGTTTGTGATTCCCTATGCAAGCACGAAAGTCAATAATTATCCAATGAAATTATATCCTACTTGTGGTGCATTATTCGGTGTTAATAATGCTTAATGCTTGCTTATGAGATTATTAGTTTCTTGGTTGGTCGCTTCTCCATCTTTTGCTAGCCTTCATTTTGCACTAAGTATGATCACTACTTGTGCATCCAAAATCCTTCAAACCAGTTTTGCCACATGAGTCCACTATATCTACCTATATGCGGTATTCTTTTGCCGTTCTAAGAAAATTTTTATGTGCCATCTCTAATTTTCAAAATAAGCTTCTCTTTTGTGTGTTCGTACTCTTCGCGGAGCGGTGAGGGGTGGCCAATATTTTCCATTCTAGATGTGTTATTCTCATGATGAGTGTTTATCACTTGTCATTGCACGAGAGTAAGGCAAAGGTATTAGGGATGCCCAGTCCCGAAATGAAAAATGTATCTATTTTATGTTGTCAAATAATAAATTCCTTGGAAAGTGTTGGTATGGAAGGCAACCGTGGATACGATTAGCCATGGAAAGTGAAAGTATGGTGGAAAAAGGAATACACTTTATTTTCTGTTTGGGAACCGCCTATGATATATCTAGCATGGAAAGTGTTGGGAAAGTCGTTTTCGTTGGTGGGAAAGATGCACCTCCCAAAATGTTTTTATCTCTAAAATTTTCGATTTGAGCTCTGGCACCTCTACAAATCCCTACTTCCCTCTGCGAAGGGCCTTTCTTTTACTTTATGCAATTTTTATTTCGGATTTGAGTCTCCATCTTCTCTTATAAAAGCACCAACTAGGAGGCAATATGATAGTACTTGAGCATTGGGTGTAGTTAATATCCGAGTGTGTTTCATGAATGGATCAACGATTGAACATGATGGGCTAGGGATAACTTATTTTAGCGTTGATATTTTGAAAGACATGGTTGCTTGTTGGTATGCTTGAGTATTTAAGTTATCATGTCAAAACTAGACTATTGCTTTGAATCACATAAAAGTCCAAATGTCCATGCTATAAAGAAAAGAATATGAGATGACATGTTAGGCAGCATTCCACATCAAAAATTCTGTTTTTATCACTTACCTACTTGAGGACGAGCAGGAGTTAAGCTTGGGGATGCCGATACGTCTCCAACGTATCTATAATTTTTGATTGTTCCATGCTGTTATATTATCAATCTTGGATGTTTTATAACCATTTTATAGTTATTTTATATCATTTTTGGTACTAACCTATTGACATAGTGCCAAGTGCCAATTGTTGTTTTCTGCATGTTTTTTTACATCGCAGGAAATCAATACCAAACGGAGTCCAAATGCAACGAAACTTTACGGAGATTTTTTATGGACCAGAAGACACCCAATGGGCCAAGGCAGCGCCTGGGGGGTGCTCCGAGGGGAGCACAACCCTGTTGGGGAACGTAGTAATTTCAAAAATTTTCCTACGATCACTCAAGACCATGGTGATGGCATAGCAACGAGAGGATAGAGTATCCGTCCACGTACCCTCGTAGACCGAAAGCGGAAGCGTTATAACAACGCGGTTGATGTAGTCGTACTTCTTCCCGATCCAACCGATCCAAGTACCGAACGACGGCACCTCCGAGTTCTCGCACACGTTCAGCTCGATGGCGTCCCTCGAACTCCGATCCAGCCGAGTGTTGAGGAGAGTTTCGTCGACGACGGCGTGGGAGCGATGATGATGTTCCACCGACGCAGGCTTCGCCTAAGCTCCGCCACGGTATGATCGAGGTGTAATCTGGTGGAAGGGGCACCGCACACGGCTAAGGAACGATCTAATCGATCAACTTGTGTGTCATGGGGTGCCCCTGCCCTGTATATAAAGGAGGAAGGGAGGGGCTGGCCGGCCAGAGGGGAGGCGCACAGGTGTCCTACTCCTACTAGGAGTAGGATTCCCCCAAATCCTAGTCCAACTAGGGTTTGACCAAGGGAGAGGAGAGAGGCGCCACCCCTTCTCCTAATCCTAATAGGACTAGGGAAGGGGGAAGGCTGCGCCAGCTATAGGGCCCCTTTTCTCTTCCCACTAAGGCCCATCAAGGCCCATTGACTCCCGGGGTTCCGGTAACCCCGGTACTCGATAAAATTCCCAATTTCACCGGAGTGATTCCGAGTCAAACATAGGCTTCCAATATATCAATCTTTATGTCTCGACCATTTCGAGACTCCTCGTCATGTCCGTGATCTCATCGGGACTCGAACAACCTTGGTACATCAACATCATAAAACTCATAGTAACCGTCATCGAAGCGTTAAGCGTGCGGACCCTACGGGTTCGAGAACTATGTAGACATGACCGAGACACCTCTCGGTCAATAACCAATAGCGGGACCTGGATGCCCATATTGGCTCCTACATATTCTACGAAGATCTTTATCGGTCAGACCGCATAACAACATACGTTGTTCCCTTTGTCATCGGTATGTTACTTGCCCGAGATTCGATCGTCGGTATCCAATACCTAGTTCAATCTCGTTACTGGCAAGTCTCTTTACTCGTTCCGTAATACATCATCTCACAACTAACTCATTAGTTACAATGCTTGCAAGGCTTAGGTGATGAGCATTACCGAGAGGGCCCAGAGATACCTCTCCGACAATCGGAGTGACAAATCCTAATCTCGAAATATGCCAACCCAACATGTACCTTCGGAGACACCTGTAATGTACCTTTATAATCACCCAGTTACGTTGTGACGTTTGGTAGCACCCAAAGCGTTCCTCGGGCAAACGGGAGTTGCATAATCTCATAGTCATAGGAACATGTATAAGTCATGAAGAAAAGCACTAGCAACAAACTATACGATCAGGTGCTATGCTAATGGAATGGGTCATGTCAATCAGATCATTCAACCAATGATGTGATCCCATTAATCAAATAACAACTCCTTGTTCATGGTTAGGAAACATAACCATCTTTGATTAACGAGCTAGTCAAGTAGAGGCATACTAGTGACACTCTGTAGGTTTATGTATTCACACATGTATTATGTTTCCGGTTAATACAATTCTAGCATGAATAATAAACATTTATCATGATATAAGGAAATAAATAATAACATTTATTATTGCCTCTAGGGCATATTTCCTTCAGTCTCCCACTTGCACTAGAGTCAATAATCTAGGTTCACATCGCCATGTGATTTACCAGCAATAGTTCACATCACCATGTGATTAACACCCATAGTTCACATCGATATGTGATCAATACCCAAAGGGTTTACTAGAGTCAGTAATCTAGTTCACATCGCTTATGTGATTAACACCCAAAGAGTACTAAGGTGTGATCATGTTTTGCTTGTGAGAGAATCTTTAGTCAACGGGTCTGACATATTCAGATCCGTATGTATTTTGCAAATTTCTATGTCAACAATGCTCTGCACGGAGCTACTCTAGCTAATTGCTCCCACTGTCAATATGTATCCAGATTGAAACTTAGAGTCATCTGGATTAGTGTCAAAACTTGCATCGATGTAACACTTTACGATGAACCTTTTGTCACGTCCATAATCGAGAAACATATCCTTATTCCACTAAGGATAATTTTGACCGTTGTCCAGTGATCTACTCCTAGATCACTATTGTACTCCCTTGTCAAAATCAATGTAGGGTATACAATAGATCTGGTACACAGCATGGCATACTTTATAGAACCTATGGCTGAGGCATAGGGAATGACTTTCATTCTCTTTCTATCTTCTGCCGTGGTCGGGTTTTGAGTCTTACTCAATTTCATACCTTTGCAACACAGGCAAGAACTCTTTCTTTGACTGTTCCATTTTGAACTACTTCAAAATCTTGTCAAGGTATGTACTGATTGAAAAAACTTATCAAGCGTCTTGATCTATCTCTATAGATCTTAATGCTCAATATGTAAGCAGCTTCACCGAGGTCCTTCTTTGAAAAACTCCTTTCAAATACTCCTTTATGCTTTGCAGAATAATTCTACATTATTTCTGATCAACAATATGTCATTCACATATACTTATCGAAATCTTTGTAGTGCTCCCACTCACTTTCTTGTAAATACAGGCTTCTCCAAAAGTCATATAAAACCATATGCTTTGATCACACTATCAAAGCGTTTATTCCAACTCGAGATGCTTGCACCAGTCCATAGATGGATCATTGGAGCTTGCACATTTTGTTAGCTCCTTTAGGATTGACAAAACCTTCTGGTTGCATCATATACAACTCTTCTTTAATAAATCCATTAAAGAATGTAGTTTTGACATCCATTTGCCAGATTTCATATAATGTGGCAATTGCTAACATGATTCAGACAGACTTAAGCATCGCTACAATTGAGAAAATCTCATTGTAGTCAACATCTTGAACTTGTCAAAACCCTTTTGCGACAAGTCGAGCTTTGTAGATAGTAACACTACTATCAGTGTCCGTCTTCCTCTTGAAGATCCATTTATTCTCAATGGCTTGCCGATCATCGGGCAAGTCAACCAAAGTCCATACTTTGTTCTCATACATGGATCCCATCTCAGATTTCATGGTCTCAAACCATTTCGCGGAATCTGGGCTCATCATCGCTTCCTCATAGTTCGTAGGTTCATCAGACCTACGAGGTTTGGTAGCAACTTGATCTGAAGTTTCATGATCATCATCATTAACTTCCTCACTAATTGGTGTAGGAATCACTTGGAACTGATTTCGTGATGAACTACTTTCCAATAAGGAGAAGGTACAATTACCTCATCAAGTTCTACTTTCCTCCCACTCACTTCTTTCGAGAGAAACTTCTTCTCTAGAAAGGATCCATCTTAGCAACAAATATCTTGCTTTTGGATCTGTGATAGAAGGTGTACCCAATAGTTACCTTTGGGTATTCTATGAAGACGCATTTCTCGATTTGGGTTCGAGCTTATCGGTGAAAACTTTTTCACATAAGCATCACAACTCAAACTTTAAGAAACGACGACTTAGGTTTCTTGCTAAACCATAGTTCATACGGTGTCATCTCAACGGATTTAGATGGTGCCCTATTAAACGTGAATGCAGCTGTCTTTAATGCATAACCCCAAAGCGATAGTGGTAAATCGGTAAGATACATCATAGATCGCACCATATCAAAATAAAGTACGGTTACGACGTTCGGACACACCATAACGCTGTGGTGTTCCAGGTGGCGTGAGTAGTGAAACTATTTCACATTGTTTTAACTGAAGACCAAACTCGTAACTCAAATATTTTTCCTCTGCGATCATATCGTAGAAACTTTATTTTCTTGTTACGATGATTTTCCACTTCACTCTGAAATTCTTTGAACCTTTCAACTATTTCAGACTTATGTTTCATCAAGTAGATATACTCATATCTGCTCAAATCATCTGTGAAGGTCAGAAAAATAACGATACTTGCCGTGAGCTTTAACATTCATTGGACCACATACATCAGTATGTATGATTTCCAATAAATCTGTTGCTCTCTCCATAGTTCCGGAGAACGGTGTTTTAGTCATCTTGCCCATAAGGCACGGTTCGCAAGTGCCAAGTGATTCATAATCAAGTGACTCCAAAAGTCCATCAGCATGGAGTTTCTTCATGCGTTTTACACCGATATGACCTAAACGGCAGTGCCACAAATAAGTTGCACCATCATTATCAACTTTGCATCTTTTGGTTTCAATATTATGAATATGTGTATCACTATGATCGAGATCCAATGAACCATTTTCATTGGGTGTGTAACCATATAAGGTTTTATTCATGTAAACAGAACAACAATTTATTCTCTTACTTAAATGAATAACCGTATTGCAATAAACATGATCAAATCATATTTATGCTCAACACCAAATAACACTTATTTAGGTTCCACACTAATCCCGAAAGTATAGGGAGTGTGCGATGATGATCATATCAATCTTGGAACTACTTCCAACACTCATCGTCACTTCCCTTTAACTAGTTTCATTCATTACGCAACTCCGTTTGAGTTACTACTCTTAGCAACCGAACCAGTATCAAATCTTGAGGGGTTGCTATGAACACTAGTAAAATACACATCAATAATCTGTATATCAAATATAACCTTGTTCACTTTGCCATCTTTATTATCCACCAAATATTCAGGGGTAGTTCCGCTTCCAGTGACCAGTTCCATTGCAGCAAAAGTACTCAGTCTCAGGCTTAGGTCTAGACTTGGGTTTCTTCACTCGAGCAGCAACTTGCTTGCCGTTCCTTTTGAAGTTCCCCTTCTTCCCTTTGCCATTTTACTTGAGACTAGTGGTCTTGTCAACCATCAACACTTGATGTTTTTCTTGATTTCTACCTTCGCCGATTTTAGCATCGCGAAGAGCTCGAGAATCTTTTTCGTCATCCCTTGCATACTATAGTTCATCACGAAGTTCTACTAACTTAGTGATGGTGACTAGAGAATTCTGTCAATCACTATCTTATCGGAAGATTAACTCCCACTTGATTCAAGCGATTGAAGTACTCGGACAATCTGAGCACATGCTCACTTGTTGAGCGATTCTCCTCCATCTTTTAGCTATAGAACTTGTTGGAGACTTCATATCTCTCAACTCGGTATTTGCTTGAAATATTAACTTCAATTCTGGAACATCTCATATGGTCCATGACGTTCAAAACGTCTTTGAAGTCCCGATTCTAAGCCGTTAAGCATGGTGCACTATTTGTCAAGTAGTCATCATTTTGAGCTAGCCAAACGTTCATAACGTCGCATCTGCTCCTGCAATAGGTATGTCACCTAGCGGTGCATCAAGGACATAATTCTTCAAGCAGCAATGAGGATAAACCTCGGATCACGGATCCTATCCGCATCATTGCTACTAACATCTTTCAATACAATTTTCTCTAGGAACACATATGAAAACATAGGGAAGCAACAACGCGAGCTATTGATCTACAACATAATTTGCAAAATACTACCGGGACTAAGTTCATGATAAATTAAAGTTCAATTAATCATATTACTTAAGAACTCCCACTTAGAAAAATATCCTCCAATTCTCTAAGTGATTGCGTGATCCATATCAACTACACCATGACCGATCATCACGTGTGATGGAGTAGTTTCAATGGTGAACATCAATATGTTGATCATATCTACTATATGATTCACGCTCGACCTTCGGTCTCCGTGTTCCGAGGTCATATCTTATATGCATAGCTCGTCAAGTATAACCTGAGTATTCTGCGTGTGCAACTGTTTTGCACCCGTTGTATTTGAACGTAGAGCCTATCACACCCGATCATCACGTGGTGTCTCAAAGACGAAGAACTTTCATAGCGGTGCATACTCGTGGAGAACACTTCTTGATAATTTAGTAAGGATCATCCTATAATGCTACCGTCAATCAAAGCAAAATAAGATGCATAAAGGATTAACATCACATGCAATCAATATAAGTGATATGATATGGCCATCATCATCTTGTGCTTGTGATCTCCATCTCCGAAGCACCGTCATGATCACCATCGTCACCGGCACGACACCATGATCTCCATCGTAGCATCGTTGTCGTCTCGCCAACTATTGCTTCTACGACTATCGCTACTCCTTAGTGATAAAGTAAAGCAATTACATGGCGTTGCATTTCATACAATAAGCGACAACCATATGGCTCTCGCGCGATTGCCGATAACTCGGTTACAAAACATGATCATTTCATACAATAAAATATAGCATCACGTCTTGACCATATCACATCACAACATGCCCTGCAAAAACAAGTTAGACGTCCTCTACTTTGTTGTTGCAAGTTTTACGTGGCTGCTACGGGCTGAGCAAGAACCGTTCTTACCTACGCATCAAAACCACAACGATACTTCGTCAAATAGACTCCGTTTTAACCTTCTCAAGGACCGGGCGTAGCCACACTCGATTCAACTAAAGTGAGAGAGACAGACACCCGCCAGTCACCTTTAAGCAACGAGTGCTCACAGCGGTGAAACCAGTCTCGCGTAAGCGTACGCGTAATGTCGGTCCGGGCCGCTTCATCTCACAATACCGCTGAACCAAAGTATGACATGCTGGTAGGCAGTATGACTTGTATCGTCCACAACTCACTTGTGTTCTACTCGTGCACATGACATCAACGCATAAAACCAGGCTCGGATGCCACTGTTGGGGAACGTAGTAATTTCAAAAATTTTCCTACGATCACTCAAGACCATGGTGATGGCATAGCAACGAGAGGATAGAGTATCCGTCCACGTACCCTCGTAGACCGAAAGCGGAAGCGTTATAACAACGCGGTTGATGTAGTCGTACTTCTTCCCGATCCAACCGATCCAAGTACCGAACGTACGGCACCTCCGAGTTCTGCACACGTTCAGCTCGATGACGTCCCTCGAACTCCGATCCAGCCGAGTGTTGAGGAGAGTTTCATCAAGACGACGGCGTGGCAGGCGATGATGATGTTCCACCGACGCAGGGCTTCGCTAAGCTCCGCTACGGTATGATCGAGGTGTAATCTGGTGGAAGGGGCACCGACACGGCTAAGGAACGATCTAATCGATCAACTTGTGTGTCATGGGGTGCCCCTGCCCTCAGATATAAAGGAGGGAAGGGAGGGGCTGGCCGCAGAGGAGGAGGCGCATCAGGTGTCCTACTCCTACTAGGGTAGGATTCCCCCAAATCCTAGTCCAACTAGGGTTTGACCAAGGGAGAGGAGAGAGGCGCCACCCCTTCTCCTAATCCTAATAGGACTAGGGAAGGGGGAAGGCTGCGCCAGCTATAGGGCCCCTTTTCTCTTTCCCACTAAGGCCCATCAAGGCCCATTGACTCCCGGGGTTCCAGTAACCCCGGTACTCAATAAAATTCCCAATTTCACCCGGAGTGATTCCGAGTCCAAACATAGGCTTCCAATATATCAATCTTTATGTCTCGACCATTTCGAGACTCCTCGTCATGTCCGTGATCTCATCCGGGACTCGAACAACCTTGGTACATCAACATCATAAAACTCATAGTAAGCATCATCGAAGCGTTAAGCGTGCGGACCCTACGGGTTCGAGAACTATGTAGACATGACCGAGACACCTCTCGGTCAATAACCAATAGCGGGACCTGGATGCCCATATTGGCTCCTACATATTCTACGAAGATCTTTATCGGTCGGACCGCATAACAACATACGTTGTTCCTTTGTCATCGGTATGTTACTTGCCCGAGATTCGATCGTCGGTATCCAATACCTAGTTCAATCTCGTTCTTGGCAAGTCTCTTTACTCGTTCGTAATACATCATCTCACAACTAACTCATTAGTTACAATGCTTGCAAGGCTTAGGTGATGAGCATTACCGAGAGGGCCAGAGATACCTCTCCGACAATCGGAGTGACAAATCCTAATCTCGAAATATGCCAACCCAACATGTACCTTCGGAGACACCTGTAATGTACCTTTATAATCACCCGATTCGTTGTGACGTTTGGTAGCACCCAAAGCGTTCCTCGGGCAAACGGGAGTTGCATAATCTCATAGTCATAGGAACATGTATAAGTCATGAAGAAAAGCACTAGCAACAAACTATACGATCAGGTGCTATGCTAATGGAATGGGTCATGTCAATCAGATCATTCAACCAATGATGTGATCCCATTAATCAAATAACAACTCCTTGTTCATGGTTAGGAAACATAACCATCTTTGATTAACGAGCTAGTCAAGTAGAGGCATACTAGTGACACTCTGTAGGTTTATGTATTCACACATGTATTATGTTTCCGGTTAATACAATTCTAGCATGAATAATAAACATTTATCATGATATAAGGAAATAAATAATAACATTTATTATTGCCTCTAGGGCATATTTCCTTCAAACCCACCAGGGCGCGCCAGGAGGCCCAGACGCCCTGTTGGGTTGTGCCCACCTCGGGTGGCCCCCGGACCGCCTCTTTGCTCTATAAATACCCCAATATTCCAGAAACCCTAGGGGAGTCGACGAAAATCAATTCCAGGCACCACAGAGTCCAGAACCACCAGATCCAATCTAGACACCATCACGGAGGGCTTCACCACTTCCATTGGTGCCTCTCCGATGATGCGTGAGTAGTTCTTTGTAGACCTTCAGGTCCGTAGTTAGTAGCTAAATGGCTTCCCCTCTCTCGCTGAATTCTCAATACAATGGTCTCTTGGAGATCCATATGATGTAACTCCTTTTGCGGTGTGTTTGTTGGGATCCGATGAACTTTGAGTTTATGATCAGATCTATCTTTTTATATTCATGAAAGTTATTTGAGTTTCTTTGATCTCTTATATGCATGATTGCTTATAGCCTCGTATTTCTTCTCCGATATTTGGGTTTTGTTTGGCCAACTTGATCTACTTATCTTGCAATGGGAAGATGTGCTTTGTAGTGGGTTCGATCTTACGGTGCTTGATCCCAGTGACAGAAGGGGAACCGACACGTATGTATCGTTGTTACTAAGGATAAAACGATGGGGTCTATCTCTACATAGATAGATTTTGTCTACATCATGGCATCGTTCTTGTTGCATTACTCCGTTTCTCCATGAACTTAATACACTAGATGCATGCTGGATAGCGGTTGATATGCGGAGTAATAGTAGTAGATGTAGGCAGGAGTCGGCCTACTAATCTTGGACATGATGCCTATATAATGATCATTGCCTGGATATCGTCATGATTATTTGAAGTTGTATCAATTGCCCAACAGTAATTTGTCTACCCACCGTTTGCTATTTTTCTCGAGAGAAGCCACTAGTGAAACCTACGGCCCCCGGGTCTCTTTATCATATTATTTTCCTGTCGCACTCACAGGGACCGACTGCATGGGAGGAGCTTGGTCTTGGCGCCCGCGTGCCACCGCCTCTAGCAGCGCGCGGTCTTGACGCGGCGGCGCTGGAAGTGCGCGCGCCTCTCCTTGGGGCCGCTGCACCACCTGGCAGCTTTCTTCATCGCGCGTTGGCGCCCTATGCGGCGGGTCACGATGGGGTGCCTCATGCTTGGGCTCGGGGTCCACGCCGTGCAGGGGAGGAGAGGGAGGCGCGCTGTGAGCCAAGTCGCCCGCCAGGGCCGGCGGAGGACGAGGTGAACGGGACGGTGCCGGGGCCTCACCGGCAGCGTTGACGAGCTCGGCGATGCGGGCGAGCCAGTCATAGAGGTCGTTGGTCAGACGATAGCACAGAAGCTCATGCGCCATGAGCAGCGCAGCCTGCGCATTGGCCGGCCTGCGTCGAGCATGAGAAGATGACGCCGCGGCCGGAGTAGGTGATGGAGTTGCAGTGCGGCCGTCGCGACGCACGAACGGTGGTAGCGACGAATCCTGCTGTTCACGAGCAGTAGAGTCGGTGGCAGCGTTAGCCACTGGGGAGACAGAGCGGCGAGGAGCGTCGTTGCCCATGGGTGCCGTCTGGGCGACACGAGCGGCCCGACGCTCGGCACGGACACGACGAGCGTCATCCATAGGAACGACGGAACGGCGGCGTAGCGAATGGTGGAAGAGAAGCTTCGACACGCCCATACCTGGCTTGCAAAATGTCGGATTCAGGGCTCCGCAGACCCAAGAAAGGTTCGAACTCTGGGGCGTGTGCGAAGAGCTCAACCTATCCATCCAACCAACCCGTCATCCCACGACCTAGCTCGATGAACAAGGAAGAAGATGAACTCGACAGTTTACCCAGATTCGGGCCACCTTGCGGTGTAAAACCCTACTCCTGCTTTGTGGTGGATTGGCCTCACGAGGGGCCGAGGATGAACAAGTACAAGGGATGAGCAACCTCACGAGGTCTGCTCTGGTGGGGGAATGGGTCGAGGGGTTTCGGATCGGGGGATTCCCCCTATGGTGGTGGATAACCTATACTTATAGTGGCCTCGGTCCTCTTCCCTCAAAATGTAGGCGGGAAGGGATCCCACAGTGGCCAATTTGAAAGGGGACAATTCGTACATCTTATCCTAACAAAAGGTGGTCTTCGCCTACAAAGCTTCTAGTTGTAACGCTGCGGTGGGCTCGGTGACGTCATCTGTCCTGGTGATCTTGGTCTTGTTGCACAGGAATGGAAACCTTTGCCTGACTCCTCGGGAACCCACACCTGCGCTTGCCTCCTTAGCACCAAAGAGGGAACTGTCTTCTCTACGCCCGCTGGCGCCCGCCTAGCCTTGGTCGTCATGGCTTGCGTCACTGCAACCTCATGAGGTTGGGCGTTTGCATAGGAATCTTCGCTCCTCAGGAGCAGCGTGGGGAGGCCGCTCCCTAAGGAGGTCTTGGCATCATCCGCCTCACGAGGCTTGGCCCTTCGGGAGGGTCTTGTCTTGATAATCCTGTAGATGGGCCCTACTAGGCCGTTGATGGAGGCACACCATGGACCGCAGGCAGGCAAGTCTGGGTACCCTGGTTCCCAGAACGCCGACAACGATGCCGCCCCATGTCATCGGCCACCGGACCACCTCGCGCCTCCCCTCGCCGGCGGTCGTCATGTGTGCTGACTGACAGGTACTAGGGCATTATCATTTTTGTTTAATTAAAAATATAATAAAAACCGATTTAGGGAAAGAAGTTTACGGGAACCGGCAAAAGTAGCTCTCGGACAACTTCACCTAAATTTTACGGTCACTCCGTAGAAAACTTTTAAAAAACTTAGGGGAGTAAGTTTTTAAGGGAGCTGCAGTTGCTCTAATAAAAAACTCTTATGAAAATTTAGGACAATACAACTAAACCATTTCTAAGGCCTCTCACGCCCCCATCAATTTTGGCTGTCTGATCATTCGTTTGGGGTTTTCCTGGCCGTCCTATCACGAATTTTCCTATAGAAAATTCCGTGGCCTCTGTTTTTTTCTTGCGGGTCAGTTTCGCCGAATTCATCCTCGTGAAGCTCGTTAGCACCTCCCCTTCTTGGCTCTCTCCTTTTGCTTCTCTCTTCTTGACCTCTCCTATTCATTTTCTAGCGACCTGGCCGTACCTTACTCCAGTGCACCGTCGCCCCAACCCGAGTCACGGTGTTCCCTTCCCTATCTTGACCTTGAGCAGCCGTGCCCACTACAAGCCTTGCTCACGCGTCCGCCCTATCTTCATTCCGACAATGTCTTCCTAGGTGCGAGTTGGAACAATCCTGTCACCACGATTTCTTCCTCTAGCCGCAACATCTTCAATTCCATGCCCGCACCTCCGCTCAAGCTGAGCCACACCGATTTGTAGAATTAGGTTGCAACATTGAGTAAAATTGTTGCTTGGCTCCTGTTTTCAGTTTGTTTGGTCTTCACAAGGATACACTCTTAACTCTTCCAGTAACATGGAGTTCACTAGCGTGCTAGACTATAAATAGCATTGCTTTTACATGACGTACTTTTGGTGATGCTCATATGGAAATGCTACACAAAGCTGAATATGACATTCAAATTAATTTTCTTTCTTCTTCTTCATTTTCTCGAATATGTTTGTTTGATCAGCTCAACCGGGCAATAAATGTGTATTGTTCCTCTGATCCCATAATATTGGCTTACCAACTACTCCCTCCGTCCAACAATACAAGATGTTTTTGCAAGAAACGTCTTATATTATAAGACGAAGGGCGTATTATCTTGATTTATGTGTACAGCATGGTGCTCATGACATATGGGACACGATGATTGATTCTCTCAAAAAATATGGTTAGTAACTTCTACATTTTATTGTTTTGACTCTCCATGGTTGTGACCTTAATTGTCTGACCTGTTCGCTGCGACGCGAGGTTAACACACATGTTCTTAGTGAAACAATATAACGAATAATCCACTTCTAAGTCCAGGCTCAGCTGCACCCGCATTAAAGAAAAAATCAAAATAAATACTAGAAAAATTCAAAAAATTCCATTTTTTTTGCATGGTAGATAATTTGATGCGTGAGATCCGCTCTTCTGAGTAGCTCTCGGCAACAAAGACAAATTCGAATGTGTAAAAAAGTTTACTGTTCATGCACTGTTCTGACCCGACTTGTCTTTTTTACTGAGAGCTACTCAGATGTCGAAAAGACCTGAAAATTTGATCAGAGTTCATGCAATAAGTTTTCTACCATGCAAAAAATGGAATTTTTGAATTGTTTGTGATTTTTTCTGACCTGGTGCAGATGGGCCTAGGCACCGAAACACTGCACTCTATTCTACTTCCTTTTTCTTTGTATTTTAATTGGTGTCTTATTTGCATGTTATTCTAATCATTTCGTTGGTATATTCCATATCCATGTTCAGATTTGATGCTCTCTGAAACCCTGTCGGTACCCCTTTCCCGAGATCCAGGCCTCTTAGTACTTGAGAACTACATGTGTGTTCCTTGTACATGTAACCTCACAATAATCCGTATACTATTCACATGCATTAGTTGTACCTATGCGAATATATATCTCTTTAAGAGAATAAGTTGTTCAACTAAGATATCTACCACTTAATAATGTTGCATCCTTGTAGAGGCCGAAGGTAATCATCCTATTCGAAGAAAAAAATGTTGCATCCTATCTAATCCATCCTTGTATGGCTATATTTACACAGTCATTTAAGCTCAAGGATAACGTGGTTCCTTTGGGCGAGGCAAGAATTAAGCTAGATTTTAGAGATTTAGCACTCTCTAGATAGTGATAACACGATCTTAAAAAAAAAGGATAGTGATAACATGAGATATAATAATGTAATGTGGTTCTTTTAATCAAGGAAGATATGGCTCGTGAGGCTTAGCTATGTTTTGTTGATGTTGCTAGTTGCGCACAAATTAGGAACTAGCTTACATTTGCAAATTTAGTATTA
The DNA here is from genome assembly GCA_021605205.1 of Aegilops longissima. Taxonomy (NCBI): domain Eukaryota; kingdom Viridiplantae; phylum Streptophyta; class Magnoliopsida; order Poales; family Poaceae; genus Aegilops; species Aegilops longissima. The sequence goes on from JAHIAM010001507.1 coordinate 52,394, forward strand.
TCAGTATGTAACATCTAAATAAGAAATTTGAAAGGTTTGAAGGCAGCTGATATCTTTTGTAATATTTTGTGCGACAGCGATTTGGATTTCCCATTGTTCCACCTACTATGTTGACTTATTATATCATCTATCCACTTCTAGAATTGACATGTACTCTAGCTGACATTTGTGGCTACAAGTTAAAAATTATCTGGTAGGAATAATTTTAACCGTCTCGTGACACCCAGTTAACCAGAAATATCAAAACCATCACTATCCTTTTGTGTGTAACTAGGTAAAATTCACATTTTGTAGGTCTACTATAGCAGAAATAGAGTTGAGCTATATAAGTATACCAAGGAGAGTTTGAATTAAGAGTTAGAGTGAGAACTACCGCGAATGTAGAAAGTAAGCAATTATTATTCACACGGGACCTAGAAGGTTTCGAGGATGGGTGTATCATATCCCTTCTTTGACGACTATGGTGTCTATGGAACGATCAATCAGAGGGTGAGATCTCGCCCCGTTGTCCCTAACTTTGGCCTTGATGTGTTTCATTAGCTCCTTATCTGTGGGATCGAACCTGAAGCCAGGTGGCAAATGCGGCGAACACCTTTTGCACTACACATCGGTTACTCCCTTTACAAATTCACTCAATGCATCAAATTCATGAATGTACATAAGATAATGCATGGCCGATCTTACATTAAAAAAACACAAGAAACCTCTACAACAATCGAATTACCTCCAATGATTGCAAGACCCCCATAAATGCCCAAAGTTGTCGCACCAACAGATCGGCTTCGTATGCTAGATTATTGAGGTTTAATACATTGGCCCACTATTTTGAACCATGTCCACAAAGAACCGAAGTAAGCAGGTTGTGGCATCGGCCATGGTGAGCTGCTGCGACAGGTAGAAATGGGGCGACAAAGCTTATTTCACCCATCCAAACACTACAAAAAAATACACTTCCGTGATGATACGTGTTTGTCACAGTAGGTCGCGTTTTTTGTCATGCATGTACATCCATGACAAATTTATGACAGAATCAAGATAGTCATACCTGTGCTGTCGTAGAAGTGTTCCATGACATTACAAAAATTATCATTACGGAAGTGTCCACTTCCATGACGATAAATCGCGCGTCACAGAAGTGCTTTATGTGACACCCCAAAAATTTAACCATGTTTTGTTTATTAAAATTTTGCCAGGAGACTTAAACTTTTATTTTCTGGATTTCCTGTTGATTTCAGAACCATTCTTTTGTTTTTCTTTATAAGGTTTTTACCCCAAGTGAAAACTTTTCAATTATTATTGGACTTATTTACCCTCTCAAATAAAACAATTCTTTTGTCAGTGGGATTATTTATATAATTATTTATCCCTGAGCTTTGTCTCTCTAAAATGGTTTTTCATAAGTTTAGGGTCCCATTTGCGCTGCAACCCTTTTATAAATTCTTTTAAAAATTTCACCAAAATTTGGGGATGTCATGTGATGTTTTTAAATCACTTTTATGCAAAAATATATTTCATTCTTTGGATATTTTGAGCCCTACATCAAATTTTCAAATTTGGTCCAGTGGGCAATTTTGCACTACAACCTATTTAAATATTTCTTTAAAGCTTCCACCAAAATTATGGGATGTCAGTAGGAGTATATTATTCATCTTTATGCAAAAACCCAGTGATTTTCTTTGAAAAATTTGAGTAAATCAACCTCATTTTCATTCTGGTCCAGCTTGGTGATTTGTACTGCAACCATATTTTAACTTGCTCTTTTACCCATGATTCTTTTTCCTAATCATAGACCACCCTGCAAAACCCCTAAGTCCAGGAGATTGGCCCTATTGGAGTGTCTTTGGTCCATGGAATGATAGCTTTTAGTTTCTGTCCAGAAATGATTTTCTCAAAAACTTCCACTAGCAAGTTTTTGTTTTTGACAAACTAACCTTACCACCCTCTTTTGCATTTAAAGAGACACTAGGTTGAAGAGTTTGACCACCCCAAGAAATGCCCAACTGCCCTTGGCATTTTGTCAAACACTTTATGTGCATGGTCAGATTTGACATGGCTTTTGGTTTACACAATGGACCTGCTTACTTTGCCAAACCACCATGTCCACTAAGTTTCTAGACTACCCTAACCTAGGCTTGTTAGTCCCGAGCATCATCCAAAACCCCTAGCACCCACTGGCATTTCGCCGAACAGTTGGCGTGCATGCTCTGGCGTGGCGGCTTGCGCGTTTGCGTCGCGTGTGCATCGGTCGCCCGCGTCCGCTGCCGCCTCCCCGCGCCCGTTCTGGCCCCTCCCACTCGCAGCCCAGCGCCCGACTCCTCCCTTGCTGCGAGCCGCCTACAGCCCTCTCTGGCGCCGTCTGGCGCCGCCACGACGAAGCCGCCACGCCCGCCCGACAGCGCTTTGCCATGGGCGGCGCCGCCCGAGCTAACCGTGCTCGCCGGCAGACTGGAGCGATGCCGCTCGTCCTCTAGTCCCTGCCGCCACCCCCAGCCATCGCCACGCGCCCCCTAGCTACAGAACGGCGGTCGCCGATGATCTTATCCCCGGCTGCCGCGGAACTGCCATTGCTCGCCTATTTAAAGGACCCCCGAGCTCGTCCAGGTCCTCAAGCAAACTCATACCACCCCTCTAGAGTCCCTCGTAGCCAGCAATCGGCGAATGACGGCCGACTTCCTCGTCCCCGACAGGTCCGGCTGCCGTCACACTCCGGTGGAATCCGGCCAAGACCGAGGCCCCCAAACACCTCCCGTGCTTCCATCCTTCTCCCCTCAACCGTGCGGAGCCGCCCACCCTCTCAGCATCGATCGGGAAGCCCCATAGCCCAAACCCCCAAACCTCCCGAAGCTGCCGTCCGCCGCAAGGCTCGCCGCCGGCGACTCCCTTCGCCCCCGCCACCCTCTCGACCACCGGGAGGACCGCCCTGGAGTGGCGGATCCATCCCGCCCTCGAGCCCGCGAGGCCGCTGTCGCCGGCGTCGATCGCCAGAGCCCCCGCCTCGGCTCGGACAGAGGAGGAAGAAGGCGGGGGACTAGTCAAACCTAACCAGTGGGCCCGCTGGATCCACTGTCAGTGACCCAGCCTCGCCACCACGTGTTTTAAGTGGAGGCGTATTTCCCAGAGTACGTCTTCGACGTGTACCCTTTTCAAAGCGTTTTTCTTTTTTTCAGTTTTATTTTAAAAACAGATTTGGCCAAAACTTTGACTAGCTCTAACTTTTTAAATATAACTCCAAATGAGTTGATTCCTTTTCCTACCTCTCTCAAATTTAGTCTAGTTTATTTTAAGAATTATTTGAAAAAAATTCAGACAACTGTTTTGTACTGTTTTTAAAACTATGTGTTGATTTTAATAATTTCAAAATTGGGTTTTGAAGAAGAAGTCAACTTTCAAAAGGCACACCCCACTTGCATACTCTTGAAGGCAAGCATTCTGAACCCTGGCATGATATTTTTGTGTGTTGGCTTAATACGATTATAACACCACCTTAATACGGAGAACTCGTTATTTTATGTGGTGATACGATCATTTGCATGAATGCATATTGGAAACTCCCATGCTGTTGGAAGTGGATATACTTGTGACGGTAATCGTCCTCGTATGCCTTGCATGCATGCCGGAAAGAAATCCGGGAAAGCCTCTGCCTTGGGTAGGCGTGAGCTTGTCTTTGGTCTTCGTCGGGACAGTTATGTCCAGTATGGCATAGTAAGGTATAATGAGTGGTGATTCTGTTGGTTGAAATATATTCGTCATGCTAAGCATGCAGGAAATTTTTAAACCTCCTGAGTCGACCGTAGATCGAGTCTTGTTCGATAACCCCATACTTGTTTCAGTCGCCACTTGTCCCTGCAGCAGGTAGGGTACGGTTCAGTAAGTTGTCAACCCCTTTCTAGCACACACCATTCAAAGAGGCCATGGTGGAAGATACCGACTGCAGCCGGTAGGCATGCCACCTGGTCCGGGGGCATGGGTGTTTCCGGTTGGGACCGAGAGGGGGGGCACCCCTTAGAGCGCGCGATATAAATTTGATCCCATGCTATGCGAGGTTGTAGCCTCCCCACTTAGAGTTTTGTTTGACAGGTGTTGTGGGTGATTCCAGGCACCGGTAAGTTAAGCTAGTGTGTGTGCAAGTCAGGTGTGTTTTCAATTAAAAGACCGTAGACGGAATTAGTCCCGATGGGCTAAAGGAATCCGTTACTCGTGGGTAAACAGTACACCCTCTGCAGAGGTTAAATCTATTCGAATAGTCGTGTCCATGGTTAAGGACTACAGTCTGGGTTGGGTCAAGTGTCGGTCTTAGTGTCGGTCTTCGGAGGAGAAACTACTAACCCAGAACCTGGATCATGACTAATGACTTGTGATGATTATGTTTATTTTTATTATGGACTAACCCATTATATTATTTGGATTATTGAGTATCCCTAGGACGGTTCTACCTCCTGGATATTCACTGTGATTGTTTTTCTTACAAGCCCTTTATGCGGTGTCGCTCAGACGCCCGACTATGGCATGCTTGTTGTTTACTTTATAAGCCCCTTTATGTGGCGTCTCTCAGACGCCCGACTGTGGCATACTTGTTATTTACTTTATAAGCCCTTTATGCGGTGTCGCTCAGACGCCCGACTGTGGCATGCTTGTTATTTATTTACTTTATAAGCCCTTTATGTGGTGTCGCTCAGACGCCCGACTGTGGCACACTTATTATTTATTTACGTTATAAGCCCTTTATGTGGTGTCGCTCAGACGCCCGACCGTGGCCTGTTAGTTATTTATTTACTTTATAAGCCCTTTATGTGGTGTCGCTCAGACGCCCGACTGAGGCATGCTCGTTATTTACTATCCTTTCGAGACGTCGCTTCAGACATCCGATCGGGCATTTTATTACTACTCTGTTATTACATATTCATTGTTGCATATAAATAACCTGCTGGCATTAGGGATTTTATTTTATGACTGACGTTGTGAGCATAGAATATTTTAGAGCATGATTATCGGTTGTTATATTATACCCGCGTTCATAATGTTTGCGAGTACATTCAAAAGTACTCACTGGCTTGTCCCTGGCTATTGTCTTGGCCAGATTTCTTGCTTGGAGAGGAGCATTGCGATGACGGCCCCGGAACCTAAGCAATGGTGATAGCAGCCTCACGAAGATAGGAGTTAACCTGGTCAGCTGTTCCTGTGGGAAATGGAGTCCCATAGACACTGATGACCTGCAAACCGCTTCTGCCGTCAACCACTAGAAACAATATGTTGTACTCATAGGAAGAATGGTCTTGTACTACATATTTTGTATTTTGCTTGGAATTTCTGTATCAAATTGGTGCCTCATCAGCTAACAGTAATCCTGGGGCTGATGAGCACAAGGGCCATTTTCTGGGAAATTAATATCCCAGAAAACCGGTCCTGATAAACTTGGTGTCAGAGCCAGGCTGACCTTTGGCTAATCCTATCCTAGCCAGGTCGAAAAACCTAGGTTAACCAACCCACCAGACCTTAACCAAAACCCGGCCAAGCTTCCCGTGTAAGATAGCCACACAGTGACCCCGACACCTTTTGGCAGTCGGTGCCCAACCTATCCACCTAGCCTGACAATCACACGCCAGTGACCGACGCCTAAATTGTCTCATTCGCAAGCGTGCGAAGAAAGACTCTGTCCCCTTTTTCTATAAAAAAGGGTACGCTAGCCTCAACACAGCACAACACAAACTCTTTCCCAGACCGAGCTATAATGCCAGGACCTATTGTTCACAATGAGACCATAGCAACCAACCTTGGAGGTTTTGTGACCGTGCTTGCAAACCTCACCCGCCGTGCCTATGCATTAGAAGAGCCCCCAGAATATGTGGTATACCAAGGATCCATGAGTGGTGAGAGCCGTCAATTCTGGGCCATAGTGCACATCTATGGTAGGGTGCGCGCGAACGCCTTACTGGGTTCACCGGAAGGACAACTTCCTTTGAGCCACAAGCCATCCAACTAGCCGCGCGAGAGGCTATAGTTCAACTCCGGCACTTGTCGCCAGAGTTAACTGTCGCTCGTTCTACTACTACCCCAGCCACGACGGGTATGGTAGACCACCCCAAGTTGCCAACGAAGACCACGAGACGGATCCTGCATTGTTGCATCTGGTGTGCTATGTAAGTGCACTAGAGGATATGTTCGATTAAATCACCCTTGATCTGATTGCAGCTCGTGGAGAGCTGACCCGCCGAGCCCCAGCAAGAGGAGAAGAGGAGCCCGGCACCGACAGCCCAGTCGTGTTGTTCGGACAACCGATCGAGACCTTGAGGTCAGCCCCAGCCATCAACAAAGGTGCTTTGATGACCCCCAGAAGTGCTTCGTGGCCTTTTGGGAGCACACTCCAACGGGATTGTGGCCAACAATCCCCGCGATGGTCATCATCGCTACCCCGACCCTGCAGTTCCTCAACCCCCTCCAGCTAACCCCGACGGTGAGGCCAATGGAGAAGCCTCGGCATCCACAAGGCACGCCCTCTTAGATATTAACGAGGTAGACTAGAGTCGCTCGAGTAGTACCGAGTCTTAGTATGTTGACGCCCTGTAATTGTGTGATCCTGTATCGCCGTAATTAAATGTTGTTTGCTTGTACGCCCCTATTTTAAATAATAGCCACGCATAAGTACTTTGGTGTGTGTTTGCAATTTTAACCCGGGCATAGCTGCCAACCCCGACGACGCAAGGTTTGTACTATGAGTAAACCTTTTTGGTTTCTACTAACAGGAATGATATTTTCGAAAACAACTCTTAACAAATCTCGAGGACGAGATTCCTTTTTAAGGGGGGTAGTGTTGTGACACCCCAAAAATTTAACCATGTTTTGTTTATTAAAATTTTGCCGGGAAACTTAAACTTTTATTTTCTGGATTTCCTGTTGATTTCAGAACCATTCTTTTGTTTATCTTTATAAGGTTTTTACCCCAAGTGAAAACTTTTCAATTATTATTGGACTTATTTACCCTCTCAAATAAAACAATTCTTTTGTCAGTGGGATTATTTATATAATTATTTATCCCTGAGCTTTGTCTCTCTAAAATGGTTTTTCATAAGTTTAGGGTCCCATTTGCGCTGCAACCCTTCTATAAATTCTTTTAAAAATTTCACCAAAATTTGGGGATGTCATGTGATGTTTTTAAATCACTTTTATTCAAAAAAATATTTCATTCTTTGGATATTTTGAGCCCTACATCAAATTTTTAAATTTGGTCCAGTGGGCAATTTGGCACTACAACCTATTTAAATATTTCTATAAAGCTTCCACCAAAATTATGGGATGTTAGTAGGAGTATATGATTCATCTTTATGCAAAAACCCAGTGATGTTCTTTGAAAAATTTGAGTAAATCAACATCATTTTCATTCTGGTCCAGCTTGGTGATTTGTACTGCAACCATATTTTTACTTGCTCTTTTACCCATGATTCTTTTTCTAATCATAGACCACCCTGCAAAACCCCTAAGTCCAGGAGATTGGCCCTATTGGAGTGTCTTTGGTCCATGGAATGATAGCTTTTAGTTTCTGTCCAGAAATGATTTTCTCAAAAACTTCCACTAGCAAGTTTCTGTTTTTGCCAAACTAACCTTACCACCCTCTTTTGCATCTAAAGAGACACTAGTCTGGAGAGTTTGACCACCCCAAGAAATGCCTCAGTGCCCTTGGCATTTTATCAAACACTTTATGTGCATGATCAGATTTGACATGGCTTTTGGTTTACACAATGGACTGCTTACTTTGCCAAACCACCATGTCCACTAAGTTTCTAGACTACCCTAACCTAGGCCTGTTAGTCTCCAGCATCATCCAAAACCCCTAGCACCCACTGGCATTTCGCCGAAGAGTTGGCGTGCATGCTGCGGGCGCGCCAGGCGCTGCGTTTGCGTCGCGTGCAAGCACGGTCGCCAGCGTCCCGCTACCGCCTCCAGCGCCCGTTCGGCCCCTCCCACTGCAGCCGGCGCCCGACTCCTCCTCGCTTGAGCCGCCTGGCTCTCTCTGGCGCCCTCAACGCCACCGTGCAAGCCGCCACTGCCTCCCGGCAGGCGCCACCCAAGCCACCAGCGCTTCGCCATTTCTTTGGAGCAGTGCCGCTCGTCCTCTAGTCCCTGTCGCCACCCCCAGCCATCGCCACGCGCCCCCTAGCTACAGAACGGCGGTCGCCGATGATCTTATCCCCGGCCGCCGAGGAACCGCCATTGCTCGCCTATTTAAAGGACCCCCGACCTCGTCCAGGTCCTCAAGCAAACTCATACCACCCCTCTAGAGCCCCCCGTAGCCAGCAATCGGCGAATGACGGCTGACTTCCTCGTCCCCGACAGGTCCGGCCGCCGCCACACTCCGGTGGAATCCGGCCAAGACCGAGGCCCCCAAACCCCTCCCGTGCTTCCATCCTTCTCCCCTCAACCGTGCGGAGCAGCCCACCCTCTCAGCGTCGGTCGGGAAGCCCCATAGCCCAAACCCCCAAACCTCCCGAAGCTGCCGTCCGCCGCAAGGCTCGCCGCCGGCGACTCCCTTCGCCCCCGCCACCCTCTCGACCACTGGAATTACCGCCCTAGAGTGGCGGATCCATCCCCGCCCTCAGAGCCCCGCGAGGAGCCACCGTTCGCTGGCATCGATCGCCGGAGCCCCCGCCTCGGCTCGGACAGAGGAGGAAGAAGGCGGGGGACTAGTCAAACCTGACCAGTGGGCCCGCTGGACCCCTTGTCGATGACCCAACCCGCCACCACGTGTTTTAAGTGGGCGTATTTCCCGATGCGTCTTCGGCGTGTACCCTTTTCAAAGCGTTTTCTTTTTTCAGTTTTATCTTATGTCGGAAGCTGATCGGACCCACGAACACCTATCGGACGGCGGACCGAGCCCCTTCGGTTCGGTGGGGGCGGAGGTCGCCTCGAAAAGCGGATCGGCGAAGCACATGAGCGGTTACCCGGCTTGAGCTCTCGGAGAGATAACACTCCTACTGCTGCATGTCTGATTGTATTGTGTTCTTGCTCGAGAGAGCTAGGTGTTTTCTGGCTTCGAACCTTTCGAACCCACTTCTACGTTGCGCATGGGACTCCTTTTATATGCTCAAGGGGTCTCCGACAGGTGGCAACGTAGACAAGGGTAAAAATGGGAAAAGAGTGTGGTTGGTACAACTACTTGCACAGTGTATCGTACCTAACCCTGACGGCAGGGGACAAACGCATTAAATGCCCGTCTATGTCGCCTAAACAGTGCAAACAGGGACCATCAGGGGCGCCACCGCTTGCCACGATGGCGATCTTGTCAGCGCCGCTTCCCACCGCGCTCCGTTGGCCGCACAGCCTCTTGCCACGCGTGCCTGGAAAGGTCCCATGGCGACACGTTGGTGGATGTGCTGGAGCGGAGGAAAAGAGTGGTAGTCTGCCGCGGCAAGCGCCTTGCCGCGGTTTATGCCTTGTCGCGTCAGGAAGCTTGTCGCTCACCGGGCCTTCCCGGCAAGCTCCTCTTGCCGGGGCCTTGTCTCCTAGGTGCCTTGGCTGGCCTTCCCGGCAAGCTCCTCTTGCCGGGGCCTTGTCTCCTTGGCTAAAATACTTTGTTCTTGAATGGCTTCAAAGGAACCACGGAGGACCTAGGCGGTCACTGGCAAGCCTTGCCTGGGTGTCTGCAGCTGCCGTGCACGAGTTCGGGATACTAGGGTACCCTACTCTAGTACACCGGCAGAGCCCGGGAACTGGGCACACCTGCAGTGCGAGCGCTGTTGGGCCAGGCCCAAAATAGTCACGGCAGACGCTGCCTTGAATTCGCCGTAACTCCTCCGGACTCACCACGCCCTCCACAGCAGCACGCATTGAATGCGGCGTCGTGGGAGAGATCGTGGGGGTTTCTTTATTCGGAAGCGGGCGTCCGCTCCCCCCTCTTTATAAGCGGGAAAGCAGGGCAGTCCGCCCACCTCGCCGATTCTTGTCAATCTCGAAAAACACCGCTGCTCCCCCTCCTCCCAAATTTGAAGAAGCAGCGCTCTTCCCCATCGCCACCAGCACCTGCGCGCCGATCTCCTCCACCAAAGATGTCGGGAAGGCCGTGAAGTCGGCCGGCGCAGCGGCTTGCGGCCGCTGAAAGAGCGGCCATCTTCCCCCTCAGCTCGCCGCGAGGGAGCTGAGGGAGTACTACTACCTCTTCTGGTCGACGGAGACGCGAGCGCATCCGCGCACGAAGGTACTCCCAGCCGCTGCATCGGAACTAGCTCCAACTGGGTATCCCTTCTTCGCGCTCTTCTTCTACTGCAGGCTCTGCCCGCCCTTTTCTGAATTTTTCTGCGATATCATGAACACCTACGGGTTCCGCCTCCTTGATTTCACCCCCAATGCTGTCCTGACCAAGGCAGTTTTCGCAAATCTCTGCGAGAACTTTGTCAGAGTCCATCCCAACGTAGCCCTCTTCCGCCATTTCTTCATGCCTCGAGTTGAGAGAGGAGAGCCTCTTGCCGGAGGAATCGCTTGGATCTCAAGGATCGGCAAGAAAGAAGCCTATCTGGAAGGAGAGCTCCACAACAAGTGGGAGGAGTGGAGGGCAGATTGGTGTTGGATTGTTGAGGAGAACCCGCAGCCCTTCTGCCAGCGCCAAAACCCAATAGTGGCGGCAGCGATTGGAGTAACGCGTGGCCCCGGAAGATGCTAGGCTGAAGATTGCAGTCACCGAATCCTTCGCCTTAGACTTGCCGGGCTCACCGTAAACACCGTTGGCGCGGACTTCTTCGCCGCCGCGCCGCCCCTGCAGGAGAGGAGGAGACCTGCTTGGGAGTTCGAGCGCGGCGGATATCATGAGGCTGCGCCCGGGCCTCAACTTCAACTTCACCATCTTGGAACTTGACGCGATGCTCCTGGACCTGTTCAAGCCCGATCCTGACCATCCCGAGATGTTCAGGTTGCCGAGGGGCGTCGTTCCACTATGCAACAATTACTCGCGCGACCGCATCCGTGCAATGATGCCGTTGTGCGACTCGCACGGAATTGTCCCCACTTGGCAAGAGCCTGCAGATGACGTCGTGCAGCAGTTCTTTGACACTTGGAAAAAGTGCCGATCCGCCCGACGAGCGAAAAGCCTCACCGCGACACCGCGATGATGAGATGCGGCGCGCCATACGAGCTGGAAGAAGGCGGCAGCATTGCTGCCGCGGGTGAGTTCAGTTCACCGTGGAGGAGGCAGAGGCAGCGAGGCGGCAAGCCTTGTCGGCGAAGGGAGTTTGCGGCGGAGGAGCTTGCGAGCTGAAGGCTGAGTCGAGCGAGCCCGCCAGGCGCCTCCTCCCACCTTGAACAGCTTGCCACGGCGGAGCCCCAGCTCCACCAAGAAGGCGTCTTCGCAAGGCGGAGATGTGGCGGGCGGCGAGCAGGGCCAACAGCCGTCGCGCGCGCGGCGCGCTCAACGCGGCAAGCACCGTTGCCTGCTGGAGCCCCTCACGCTGCTGCGGCAACGGGCGGGCCTTCCCGGACCACGCTTACGCACCGCTAAGCGGCCAAGGAACCCACTCTTCCGCCTCGTCGCCTTGGTGGCGAGCAAATTTGATCTCTCGGCGCTCAGCTCCGGCGAGGAAGAAGAAGAGTAAGTTTCCTTGATGTATTTGTAGTTCTTCAATTTTGTTGCTTTGTCTTGTGTGCGATTTGCTTCTCACGAACTCATTTCCTTTTCGGGCGCTGGCCGGATAAGCGTCGAAGAGCCAAGGCCCGGTGATCGTCATCGAGGGCGAACCCACCATGGCAGCGAGTCGCGTCGAGACCTCCTTGCGGACCCGGCAACTCTTCCACAAAGCAGCCCCCAGCGCAGCCCCGAGTAAGTATATAGTTTACTTCCTTTGTTAGGTGTGCATGAGTGCTCTTCCTTTGCTGATATCATTTGTTGATTCGTGTAGGAAGCGAGCAGCCCCACGGGAGTGCCACAAGCCGCTCGACATGCCATCTGCTTGACCACACCGCCAAGGAGGATCCCGGCAAGGAGTGTTCTCCGGCAAGGGGCGTCTCGGCAGGGATAACACCGGCGACCCTCCGGTGGTTGAGACCGCTCTGCAGATCCCATCGCAGTAATCCTCTTGCTGAAAATTTCCCTTGGGTTCTTGATCTTCTGATTTTCTTTTTGAATATTTGCTTGACTGTTCTTTCTTTTTGGTCGTCGAGATCCATACGCATGAGCCAATGGAACCGAGGTTGCGGCGAGGAGGGCCTTGGGCAACCCAACGACGCCCGCCACCGAAGAGGAAGCCGTGCGGCGAGCCTGCCCGGCGAAGAGGCCGCCAAAGCTGCCGCCGCAGAAGCTGGCGAGGTCCGCGATCGACCGACAGCCACGAGGCGCAGGGGCGTGGCGCTTCGCCGACCGCCGATCCTCTGCCGCTGCTGCAGCGTCGAACTCGAGAAACCCTGCCAGCGCCTATCTGAAGGCGGCGATGGCGTCTTCATCAAGCTCCACAGGCGTCGAGCTCCGAGGCTCCGGTCGAAGAGAGACTTTTGAAGAAGAGCTGCTCGCCTCCGTCGGTGGCGCTGGTCGGCCGCTTAAGCAGCAATGGCGAGTCCGAGGAGCTTCTTGAGAAGCTCTTGTCACTCTACCGTGCCCGACAAGCCAAGCTGGAATCCGGGAAGCGCTTATCATGGCGGGAAGCAGACATCGAAGCGTGCGGAGGAGCTCCGGGGCATCAATCGAAGCTCTCCGGTCCTTGGCGGAGGAGCGGGAGGCGATTCGTCGAGGCGTAAAGCCTTCCTCCTCGAGAAGGCTGAAGTGAAAAGCAACAAAGGCTTGCTGCCGAGAAGCTATCTGCTTGAGGAAGCGGGTGTGCGAAGGAAGGTCAATCTTGACAGCCGAGGAGGATCTCGCCCGGTAGCGAGCAGACATTTGCGGGGCTCTCAAGGAAGCAAAGGATGCCACCGCAGCTGCAGAGCCGCCAAGAAGGAGCTGGAGGCGAAGGTGGCCTTGTCTGGAGGCCGGTCTGAAGAAGAGGCGGCGAGGAGCTTGCTGCACTCAAGCATGGCGAGAGAAGGGCGCCTACACTCTTGGCGAGCTGCGGGGCCGTCTCATTGAGAGGAGCAAGGAGCTCAGCGCGCCAAGGACTCCAAGCGGATGTCGAGTTGAAGTGACCACCTTGACTCGAATGTTGGAAGGCGCCGAGGGCGGGAGGTGGTCTTGTTGGAGAAGATCAAAGCCGGACAGAGGCTGGCAGGCAGTGCTTTTGCCGCCGAACAACCGGAGAGAATGTGGAGCATTGGACCGAGGTCTCGTGAATGTTGCCGCCGCCATCGACGAGGAGGCTGGCGGGGCTGGGGATGGTGGATCTTGGATATTCCTCAGGCGAGAACCTCCAACCCAGCGCCAAGCTCAGCTTGTTCTTCAAGAGGCGTGGTGGCGGCACTCCAGCGACTCGGGAAGACATCCCAAAGCAGCTGGCGAAGAGTCGCGCCGGATCTGCGTGAGGGCTCTCAAAGGTCTTGATGAAGGTGGCTTTCCGCAATCAGCCACAGCTTCACCAGCGTCCTCAAGTCCTTGCGCGGATCTTGATGTGGGCGCTCAAGACCTGTCGCACCATTGTGGACAGGGTGGCGGGATCAAGAGGGTTGATGACGACCGCGTAGATTAGGCGCCCATTTATCTTTTCCTTGTCGCTGCTGGCCATGTTAGGAGAACAATCTATTAGAGC
>JAHIAM010001508.1:0-67483 GCA_021605205.1 Aegilops longissima
AGCCCTCGAAACATCTCATATGTTCATGGCGTTTGACGTCTTTGGTGCCTCAACTCTAAACCGTTTAAGCGAACTATCACGTAGTTATCAAAACTTGTATGTTCGATGTTAGCAACATCCACAAGCGACGTTTGGGGTTCAGCACCTTGGCGGTGCATTAAGGACATAAGCTTTCTATTGTCCGCATAATCGCTCTGTCAACTTTCAACTATATTTTCTCTAGGAATATATCTAAATAGTAGAACTAAAGCGTGAGCTATGACATAATTGCAAAGGGTTTTTGACTATGTTGGGATAATTAAGTTCATCTTATGAACTCCCACTCGAATAGACATCCCTCTAGTCATCTAAGTGATTACGATCCGAGTCAACTAGGCGTGTCCGATCATCACGTGAGGCGGACTAGTCATCATCGGTGAACATCTTCATGTTGATCGTATCTACTATATGACTCATGCTCGACCTTTCGGTCTCGTGTTCCGAGGCCATATGCATACATGCTAGGCTCGTCAAGTTAACCCCAAGTGTTTGGCGTGTGTAAATCTGTCTTACACCGTTGTATGTGAGTAAGAATCCATCACACCCGATCATCACGTGGTGCTTAGAAGCGACGAACTTTATAGCGGTGCACGATTAGGGAGAACACTTGAAATTGTTGTAAGGATCATCTTATTTACTACCATCGTTCTAAGTAAATAAGATGCATAAACATGATAAACATCACATGCAATCAAATAGTGACATGATATGGCCAACATCATTTTGCTCCTTTTTGATCTCCATCTTGGGGCTCCATGATCATCATCGTCACGGCATGACACCATGATCTCCATCATCATGATCTCCATCATCGTGTCTCCATGAAGTTGTCTCGCCAACTTATTACTTCTACTACTATGGCTGCGGTTAGCAATAAAGTAAAGTAATTACATGGCGTTTGTTCAATGACACATGGGTCATACAATAAATAAAGACAACTCATATGGCTCCTGCGGTTGTCATACTCATCGACATGCAAGTCGTGATTCCTATTACAAGAACATGATCAATCTCATACATCACATATCATTCATCACATTCTTCTTGGCCATATCACATCACATAGCATACCTGCAAAAACAAGTTAGACATCCTCTAATTGTTGTTTGCATGTTTCTGATGGCTGCTATGGGTTTCTAGCAAACGTTTCTTACCTCATAAAACCACAGCGTGATATGCCAATTGCTATTTACCCTTCATAAGGACCCTTTTCATCGAATCTGTTCCGACTAAAGTGGGAGGCGGCACCCGCTAGCCACCTTATGCACCTAGTGCATGTCGATCAGTGGAACTTTGTCTCACGTGGAAATGCGTGTAAGGTCGGTCCGGGCTGCTTCATCCCACAATACCGTCGAAACAAGATTGGACTAATAGCAGTAAGCATATTGAACATCATCAACGCCCACAACTACTTTGTGTTCTACTCGTGCAAAGAATCTACGCAATAGACCTAGCTCATGATTCCCTTTGTTGGGGGAGCGTGGCGAGAAATTCAAAATTTTCCTCGTGTCACCAAGATCTATCTATGGAGAAACTAGCAACAAGGGAAGGAGAGTGCATCTACATACCCTTGTAGATCACTAAGCGGAGCGTTCATGTGAGCAGGGTTGATGGAGTCGTACTCGTCGTGATTCAAATCACGGAGATCCTAGTGCGAGCAGACGGCACCTCGCGTTCAACACCGTATAGCCGGTGGCGTCTCCATGCCTTGATCCAGCAAGGAGAGAGGAGAGGTTGAGAAGACTCCATCCAGCAGCAACACAGGCGTGGTGGTGGTGGAGGGCATGGCAATCCGCAGAGCCGCCAAGCACCAAGGAGAGGAGGAGGAGGAGGCGGGGCTGCACCAAGAGGAGAGGTTCTCATGTGTATGGCAGCCCCAAAACCTCAAGTATATATAGGGAAAGGGGCTGCGCCCCTTTAAGGTTCCACCCCAAGGGGTGCGGCCAGCCCTAGATCCCATCTGGGGGCGGCCAAGGGGAGGTGCCTCCCAAGTCAAGTGGAGGCCCTCCCCTTAGGGTTTCCCTTTCCCATGCGCATGGGCCTTGGGGGCTGGTGCCCCTAGCCCATTAAGGCTAGGGCGCCCCTTACAGCCCATGCTACTGTATTGGACGTGGTGGAACTATTTCCGGACCTCCGGACCCCTCCGAATCCTCCGGAACCTGCAGAAGCTTCTGGTACAATACCGAAAAACACGAACTTTTCGGACCCGAACAACAACTTTCCATATATAAATCTTTACCTCCGGACCATTCCGGAACTCCTCGTGACGTCCAGGGATCTCATCCGGGACTCGAACAACATTCGGTAACCACATACAAACTTCCTTTATAACCCTAAGCGTCGCCAGACCTTAAGTGTGTAGACCCTACGGGTTCGGGAGACATGTAGACATGACCGAGGCGTTCTCGGTCAATAACCAATAGCGGGATCTGGATACCCATGTTGGCTCCACATGTTCCACGATGATCTCATCGGATGAACCACGATGTCAAGGACTCAATCGATCCGTATACAATTCCCTTTGTCTAGCGGTATTATACTTGCGAGATTCAATCGTCGGTATCGATACCTTGTTCAATCTCGTTACCGGCAAGTCTCTTTACTCGTTCCGTAACACATCATCCGTGATCAACCCCTTGGTCACATTGTGCACGATATGATGATGTCCTACCGAGTGGGCCCGAGATACCTCTTCGTTTACGGAGTGACAAATCCCGTCTCGATTCGTGCCAACCCAGCAGACACTTTCGGAGATACCTTAGTGCACCTTTATAGCCACCCGATTCGTTGTGGCGTTTGGTACACCAAAGCATTCCTCGGCATCCGGAGTTGCACAATCTCATGGTCTAAGGAAAAGATACTTGACATTAGAAAAGCTTTAGCATCTGAACTACGGTCTTTGTGCTAGGCTTAGGATTGGGTCTTGTCCATCACATCATTCTCCTAATGATGTGATCCGTTATCAATGACATCCAATGTCCATGGTTAGGAAACCGTAACCATCTATTGATCAACGAGCTAGTCAATTAGAGGCTTACTAGGGACACGGTGTTGTCTATGTATCCACACATGTATATGAGTTTCCTATCAATACAATTATAGCATGGATAATAAACTATTATCATGAACAAGGAAATATAATAATAACCAATTTATTATTGCCTCTAGGGCATATTTCCATGAGGATCCACCTCGGGTGCCCGCTTGCGGGCCTCCTTGCGCCGAGTCCCTCGCGCCCGCTCCTCTGTTCGTTGGAGCGAGAGGCAGAGGCAACAGCAAGCCGCCCTCCCGCGTTGACCGCGCCACCTTTCGAGTGCTCGTGCGGGCCTGCCAAAGCCCCGGCGCCTCCCAAGGCCCGGCCTGCGCCCAGCAGCCTGCCTCCACCTCCTCACCCCAGGGTGAAGCCCATGGTGGCGCCCAGCCTTGACAGATTCGGCCCGTTCATGTTTTTTTTTTTAGTTCTGCAATTTCCTAATTATCCGAGATTGTCGGTTTTGAAAAACCCCTTAATGTTCATGCATCAATAATTAATTAACCATGCATCAGTTAAAACAAATTATATATGTAAAGTGCTTAGAATTTCATCTAGTTTCACAATATGCCATTTTCATCCATGTTTTAAATGTTTAAAATGTTGTTTGTTTAAATTTGTTTAAATGCCATGTTAAAATTTTTATTTCATAACTAAATAAGCTGTAGCTCAATTTTGATAAACTTTATATGTAAATGGGGTGGAAAAATGCCTAGTTTAACATGGTGCACTTTATTTTCCTGTTTAACAACTCTAAAATTATGTAATAGGCAGAACAGTACCAAATTGAATATTGCTCATGAGGATTTTCCGGAATTGTTGTTTGTTGTTTCGGCCTCATTTAAACCTGCCTAAATAGTTAGTTTACTTATGCTTCACCTATGCCATGTTTAACAACATTTAATATTGTTTGGTAGCTTAGCGAGATTAAACTAAATAATTGATGTGGTGTTCGTCAATATGCAACTTCGTTGCATATTGAGCTCCATAACTTGTAGTATTGGTTGTTGCACTTTGTCATGCAGGCCTCATTAAACGGACATGCATCATACTTGATTGTGCATCATGCCATGTTTATGCTTGTGCATTTATCATGTTGTTTGTTTCTTTCCCGTGTTGCTTCTTAGTTCCGGTAATGTTGCGATTGTGAGGATCACGCTCGACTACTTCCGTTCGTCTTCTTCATGGACTCGTTCTTCTTCCTAGCGGGATTTCAGGCAAGATGACCATACCCTCGAAATCACTTCTATCTTTGCTTGCTAGATGCTCGCTCTTTTCTATGCCTATGCTACGATGCCTATCACTTTCTTATCATGCCACCCATATTGCCATGTCAAACCTCTAACCATCCTTTCCTAGCAAACCCGTTGATTGGCTATGTTACGCTTTGCTCAGCCCTCTTATAAGCGTTGCTAGTTGCGGTGAAGATGAAGTTTGTTCCTTGTTGGAACATGGAGATGTTGTTCCTTGTTGGAACATGTTTACTTGTTGGGGATATCACAATATATCTGCTATAATTAATGCATCTATATACTTGGTAAAGGGTGGAAGGCTCGGCCTTATGCAGTGTTTTGTTCCCTCTTGCCACCTAGTTTCCGTCATACCGGTGTTATGTTCCTTGATTTACGTGTTCCTTACGGTTGGGTGATTATGGGACCCCCTTGACAGTTCGCTTTGAATAAGACTCCTCCAGCCAAGGCCCAACTTTGGTTTTACCATTTGCCACCTAAGCCTTTTTCCCCGGGTTTTAGCGAGCCGAGGTCATCTTTATTAACCCCGGGCGGTGCTCCTTGAGTGTTGGTCCAAACTAGAACACCGTGCGGGACCATTCCTTGGCAACTTGGATTCGTCGGTACATGCGCTTAGCTTATCCGGTGTGCCACGAGCGAGATATGTGCAGCTCCTATCGGGATTTGTCGGCCACGGTGAGGTGGTCTTCTGGTCTTGTTTTACCATTGTCGAGATGTCTTGTAGTCAAGGATTCGAGTCGATCGGGTCTTCCGGTAGAAGGAATATCCTTCGTTGACCATGAGAGCTTATAATGGGCTAAGTTGGGACACCCTGCGGTATTATCTTTGAAAGCCGTGCCCTTGGATTATGAGGCAGATGGGAATTTGTTAATGTCGGTTGTAGAAAACCCGAAGTTGACCTTATTTAAAATACACATCAACGCGTGTGTAACCGTGATGGTCTCTTCTCGTGGTCCGGAAGTGAACCTGATGTTGGAGTTATGTTTGGCGTAAGTAGTTCAAGATCACTTCTTGATGCTACTAGCTTCACGACCGTGCCTTGCTTCTCTTCTCGCTCTCTTTTGCGAGTGTAGCCACCATATATGCTAGTAAACTTGCTGCAGCTCCACCTCACAACTCTGTCCTTCCTTTAAGCTTAAATAGTCTTGATCTGCGGGTGTGAGATTCTGAGTCCAGTGACTCACGATTCTTCAAAACCAGTTTGCGGTGCCGATGAAACCCGTGCGGTGGCGCATCCGAGCTCAAGGAGGAGCTCGATGAAGATCTTGTTCTTTGTGTTGTTTCGTTTGAGTTGATCGGTAGTGGAGCCAGTTGGGACGATCGGGGATCATGTAGCATTTGGGGTAGTCTTCTTTTATTTTTGGTTCCGTAGTGGGACCTTGATTGTATTGTATGATGTAATGCTTTACTCATGTATTGTGTGAAGTGGCGATTGTAAGCCAACTATGTATCTCTTTCCCTTATGTATTACATGGGTTGTGTGAAGATTACCTCACTTGCGACATTGCTTTCAATGCGGTTATGCCTCTAAGTGGGTGCTTGACACATGGGAGATATAGCGCATCGAGGCGTTCTGATGGGATGAAGATGGTCTCTCTCAAACAACCTGCAACCAAATAACAAAGAGTCTCTGTGTCCCCAACACACCCAATACAATGGTAAATTGTATAGGTGCACTAGTTAATGAAGAGATGGTGATACAAGTGCAATATTGATGGTAGATATGGGTTTTTGTAATCTGAAAATATAAGAACAGCAAGGTAACTAATGATAAAAGTGAGCACAAATGGTATTGCAATGCTAGTAAACAAGGCCTAGGGTTCAGACTTTCACTAGTGCAAGTTCTCTCAACAATAATAACATAGATAGATCATATAACAGTCCCTCAACATGCAACAAGAGTCACTCCAAAGCCACTAATAGCGGAGAACAAGCGTAGAGATTATGGTAGAGTGCGAAACCACCTCAAAGTTATTCTTTCAGATCGATCTATTAAAGAGTTAGTACTAGAATAACACCTTAAGACACAAATCAACCAAAACCCTAATGTCACCTAGATACTCCATTGTCACCTCAAGTATCCGTGGGCATGATTATATGATATGCATCACACAATCTCAGATTCATCCAACCAACACAAAGTACTTCAAAGAATGCCCCAAAGTTTCTCTGGGAGAGTCAAACGTGTGCCAACCCCTATGCATAGGTTCATGGAACCCGCAAGTTGGTCACCAAAACATACATCAAGAGGCACATGATATCCCATTGTCACCACAGATAAACACGGCAAGACATACATCAAGTGTTCTCATAAAAGACTCAATCCGATAAGATAACTTCAAAGGGAAACTCAATTCATCACAAGGGAGTAGAGGGAGAAACATCATAAGATCCAACTACAATAGCAAAGCTCGCGATACATCAAGATCGTGCCATAGAGGACACAGTGTCGATTGTCAAAACCGGCGGATCTCGGGTAGGGGTCCCAAGCTGTGCGTCTAGGCGGATGGTAACGGAGACAAGGGACACGATGTTTTACCCAGGTTTGGGCCCTCTTGATGGAGGTAAAACCCTCGTCCTACTAGATTAATATTGATGATGTGTGTTACAAGAGTGGATCTACCACGAGATCAAAGAGGCTAAACCCTAGAAGCTAGCCTATGGTATGATTGTTGTTAGTCCTACGGACTAAAACCCTCCGGTTTATATAGACACGGATAGGGTTAGGGTTACCACAGTCGGTTACAATGGTAGGAGATCTACATATCCGTATCACCAAGCTTGCCTTCCACGCCAAGGAAAGTCCCATCCGGACACGGGGCGAAGTCTTCAATCTTATATCTTCATAGTCTTGGAGTCGGCCGATGATGATAGTTGACTATCCGGACACCCCTAGTCCGGAACTCCTCGATAGCCCTGAACCAGGCTTCAATGACGATGAGTCCGGTAGCGTATATTGTCTTGGCGTTGCAAAGCGGGTTCTTCCTCGAATAATTTATAGAAGATTGTGAACACCAGGATAGTGTCGGCTCTGCAAAAATAAATTCCATACCACCGTAGAGAATAATATTACACAAGATCAATCTGCTGACATATTTTGTGGCGTGGCGTCGCACCACTACCAAGCCTTTATTCAAATTGTTTTCTTGTTCCACCTCGGTAGCGTTTAGCGGCGGTTTCCAGCACGTCTTGTCGAGGCAGAGATCGTGTTCCCCTTATTCGATTCCCATCAATACGAAGTGGTAACCCAACGCGCCATTGATTGCGGCGCTTGGGAGATAGCGAGTTTTACCGGGGCGGTGGGGACACATGTTTTGTCCGCCCATATAAGGGATAAGGATCCAGCCCTTTTACTGCGCCTTCTTCCTCCTTTGCTCATCCATTCCCGTGCACTCGAGCTCTAGCGCCCAAGTCCGCTTTTCCTCCTCAACCATCTCCAACCATGTCGGGAGGCGGGAGGCGGATGGATGGCCTCCTCCGTCACGGAGGGCACATCACAAGGCTGCGGGAGGCGGATACTTGTCCGGCGACATCGCGCCTGAGGCTGCCGACAGGCAGCTCATTCAACCCAGTCCCCATGAGAGGGTGGTATTTCTCCCCCACTTCCTCCATGGACTAGGTTTTCCACTTCACCCATTTGTCCAGGGGCTCATGTTCTACTCGGCACTGGACTTCCCGACCTAGCCCTGAATTTCGTCCTCAACGTCTTGGCGTTTATAAATGCGTGTCTTGAGGCCTTCCTCTGCATCCAGCCCACTTGACTTGTGGCTCAAGACCTTGATGTCAAGCGAAGGTTGTGAAGAGCAGCCAAGCGAGTCGGAGGCGCCATAGTTGGCAAGATGGCCAAAGTCCTATGGCTCGAGGGCTCCTTTGTGGAGACAATAAAGGGGTGGCAATCGGGGTGGTTCTACATCACGAGCCACGTGACCCTGAATGGGTGGCCGCCCCAATTCAGATCTGGATTCCCCCACGGCTCTCGTCATGGAAAGAGCGGGCCTTAAGTGGGGGATTCGGATGAGCTATCCGGACTCCAAACACGCGTCCGAAACCTGGTGGACAAGAATCGCGAGGCTTGTCGGCGTAATCCAGGTGATGCTCATCCGCGGATTCTCCCATGCCAACAACGGGACTTCAATTTGTGGGAGTTCGATCCAACACAGCACCGAACCTTGAGCGGCTCTTGATACCACGTGCGAAGATGCGGAAGGTGCTGTTCAAAGCGCCAAGCCCCGCATCCGCTAACAAAGATCGCGGATACAGCTTCGCGGCGTCAAGCGGCGAGTAAGTTATTTACCCTTTACGGGACTCTTTTTCATAGATTGACTCGTGGGATCTAAAAACTCCCTATTCTTGACGGTCGGCTGAAGGCGTCCGGACAGATTAACTTGTCCGGCTCCTTTACCGAAAGATCCAGCGGGCGCCCGATTAGCGGGGCTGCTGGCTCCGGCACCATGTGGTGCGGAGAAGAAAACCAGAAGGAGGCCACGGGAACTCGAAGGAGCTCCGGCGCGAGTCTTGTCAGATTCTGAAGCGAATCTTCTCCCGAAGCGAGGAGGAAGAAGAAAGCTTCTCCCCAGTGAGGAGGAGAGGAAAAGAAGGCCGCCAAGCTGGGGAGGCGGAGAATCAGAAGGAAGAACCCTTCCTCCGGACTTCTCCACCAGCGTCGGCGGACGGCGAGGGGATTGGCCTACAAGGCCAAGCCCTGGCAGATCGTAAGTGTCCGGATACCCATGGCGTTTTATTATTGCGAGTGTTCTCGAATGTCGAACAATCGTGCAGCCCGTAAAAGCGAGTTCGCGATTCATCGGCGGGTCCCTGGGCTCGCCGGAAATGGAAGTGCCGCTTCCGACCGCCTCCTCGCCTCATGCTGCGGACAACGTGGCCGAGGCTAAAGGGGCTTGGTCGAGGAGGTGGCGCGGGAGGTGCCACAAGGCAACCCCGGACTCGGTAGCGTGGGGGCAAGACCCCGGGGGCTCTAAGGCCGACCCTTGTCCGGACTCAATCTTGGAACCTTGGTGGTTCGGTCCGACAAGCGATCCGCCATAAGAAGGGTAAAGCGCCAGTGTCCTTCGTCCAACGGAGGCACGGATAGCTCTTGGGCGCTCAGCAGGCGCCTCCATCGAGGAGGAGCACCGCCTTTATTATGAGTCACGGTGATCCGGACGATTCGATCCGCCAAGCGGGCTGACGAAGCTATGCCGATCTTCTAACAGGCTTTGAGGTAAGAAATTTCAATATATGTAGATGGTACCGCATAGGCGGTAGCCCACGATGCTCGGTTCGGTGTTTGGAAAGAAAAGCGGATGAGGATCTTTAGAAAAATAAATCAGAGTCATAAAAATATGTCAATATGGGATTGCAGTTTGTCTTCTTTGACCTCCGCCCACCTTGTTGTGGAGGTCGATAATTTGAAGAAAAACCTCGGCGGTCCGAGCAGGCTCGGTCATGCCAACAAAGCAGCTCGAGGAAAAAGAAGGTGAGTAATACCTTATGAAAATTATACCTTACAGAAAAGGATTTGGTTGCAAGAAAATGACAAGGATAGCGTGGGTATTGTAGGGGACACTAACGAGGTGGCGACCACAGAAGGAGGCGGTGGCCACGGCGAGCATGTCTGTGCATGAGCGCACCGGCGAGAGAAGCAGGGAGGCACGGGTGGCGGAGGTGCAGCAAGAGCTCCAGGATCTCGTGAAAAAACATGAGAACTTGGGCGTGACTCAAGACTCGAGTCTGAGCTTGCAGCTCTTGAGGTGCCAAAGCCGCTAAGGCGAAGCCTACAAGGCCCTCAGGAGATTGAGGCGGTGAAGAAAATAGCAGCAGAGTAAGGCATTTTCATGCAAAGTAAGCATGTGAGTGTTAATTACATTGCTTACCCGGGTCGGAGCTCTCGAGGCGTTAGAGATCTTCCTCATGGCGTGTCCGATCTGCGCATTCTACGGGCGAGGAAGGGCTCGACGGCGGAGAAGGTCTTACGGTCTCGGTATCTTTGGGCGGACATCCAGTGCCCTTAGCGACCAGGTGGAAGCGGTGGTCGAGCTCCTAAAGCGGCGAACAGGCCATGAAGGGCCTCATAATTGGTTTGTGGCCTAAGTGTTGGAAATATGCCTAGAGGCAATAATAAATTAGTTATTATTATATTTCCTTGTTCATGATAATCGTTTATTATCCATGCTATAATTGTATTGATAGGAAACTCATATACATGTGTGGATACATAGACAACACCATGTCCTAGTAAGCCTCTAGTTGACTAGCTCGTTGATCAATAGATGGTTACGGTTTCGACCATGGACATTGGATGTCATTGATAGCGGGATCACATCATTAGTAGAATGATGTGATGGACAAGATCAATCCTAAGCCTAGCACAAAGATGCGTGGTTAGTATGCTAAAGCTTTTCTAATGTCAAGTATCTTTTCCTTAGACCATGAGATTGTGCAACTCCGGATACCGTAGGAATGCTTTGGGTGTACCAAGCGTCTGGCGTAGCTGGGTGGCTATAAAGGTGCATTACGGTATCTCGAAAGTGTACATTGGGTTGTACGAATCGAGGCTGGGATTTGTCACTCCGTGTGACGGAGAGGTATCTCTGGGCCCACTCGGTAGGACATCATCATAATGTGCACAATGTGACCAAGGGGTTGATCACGGGATGATGTGTTCGGGCGAGTAAAGAGACTTGCGTAGCGAGATTGAACAAGGTATCGGTATACCGGCGATCGAATCTCGGGCAAGTACAATACCGCTAGACAAAGGGAATTGTATCACGGGATCAATTGAGTCCTTGACATCGTGGTTCATCCGATGAGATCATCGTGGAACATGTAGGAAGCCAACATGGGTATCAGATCCGCTGTTGGTTATTGACGGGAAACGTCTCGGTCATGTCTACATGTCTCCCGAACCGTAGGAGTCTACACATAAGGTTCGATGGCGCTAGGGTTATAAAGGAAGTTTGTATGTGGTTACGAATGTTGTTCAAAGTCCTAGATGAGATCCCGGACGTCACGAGGAGTTCGGAATGGTCGGAGGTAAAGATTTATATATGGAAAGTTGTTGTTGGGTTAGGAAAAGTTGGGTTTTTCGGTATTGTCGGGAAGCTTCGGAAGGTTCGGAGGATTCGGAGGGTCGGGAGGTCGGAGTGTTCCACCACGTCCAATACAGTAGCATGGGCTGTGGGGGCGCCCTAGCCATAATGGGCCAGGGCACCAGCCCCCAAGGCCCATCTTGCATGAGAAGGAAACCCTAAGGGAGGGCCTCCACTTGACTTGGAGGCACTCCTCCCCTCTTAACCGCCCCAAGTCCCATCTAGGGCTGGCCGCACCCCTTGGGGTGGGAAACCCTAAAGGGGCAGCCCCCTTTCCCCTATATATACTTGAGGTTTTGGGCTGCCCAACACACATGAGAACTTCTCCTCTTGGTGCAGCCACCTCTCCTCCTCCTCCTCTCCTTGGTGCTTGGCGAAGCCTGCGGGATGCCACGCTCCTCCATCACCACCATGTCGTTGTGCTGCTGCTGGATGGAGTCTTCCTCAACCTCTCCCTCTCTCCTTGCTGGATCAAGGCGTGGGAGGCGTCACCGGGCTGTCACGTGTGTTGAGCGGAGGTGTCGTCCGTTCGGCACTAGGATCTCCGGTGATTTGGATCACGGCAAGTCGACTCCTTCAACCCCGTTCTCATGAGCAGCTTCCGCTTAGCGATCTACAAGGGTATGTAGATGCACTCTCCTTCCCTCGTTGCTAGTTTCTCCATAGATAGATCTTGGTGACACGTGGGAAAATTTTGAATTTCTGCTCGTTCCCCAACACTAAGGAGGCCATGCACAGGAGCTACTTGACCTGGTCTTGTTGGCTGGTGGATCGTGCCCGTGGGTTGAAGTTATCAAGCATTCGCTTGTATCGGGGGTGCCCGTCGGGCCTTGCCAGCATAAAGGTGCCTTTGGGGCAAGATGGATGCCGAAGCTTCGTGTGAAGCCGCCACGGAGGGCAAGGAGCATCATGCCCGAGATGTATTATAAGAGTGTGTTGAAGAGCGCGCGCACTATTGCGGGTGAGTGCTCAAAGATGTAATATTTGAGTAGACTAGCATTTTGTTATCTGTCGCTGAAAACTTCATGAAGACATATTGTGAGATCATGATGATGGAGATCATGGTGTCATGCGGTGGCGATGATGATCATGGAGCCCGAAGATGGAGATCAATGGAGCTATATGATATTGGCCATATCATGTCACTACTATATAATTGCATGTGATGTTTATTATGTTTATGCATCTTGTTTACTTAGAACAGCGGTAGTAAATAAGATGATCCCTTAAAAATTTCAAGAAGTGTTCTCCCTAGCGTGCACCGTTGCTAAAGTTAAGTAAGCTTCTAAGCACCACGTGATGATCGGGTGTGATGGATTCTTACGTTCACATACAGCGGGTGTAAGACAGATTTACACCGCGAAACACTTAGGGTTAACTTGGCGAGCCTAGCATGTACAGACATGGCCTCGGAACACGAGAGACCGAAAGGTCGAGCATGAGTCGTATAGTGAATCGATCAACATGAAGATGTTCACCGATGATGACTAGTCCGTCTCACGTGATGATCGGACCACGGCCTAGTTGACTCGGATCATGTAATCACTTAGATGACGGAGGATGTCTATCTGAGTGGGAGTTCATAAGATGAACTTAATTATCTTGAACATAGTCAAAGACCTTTTACAAATTATGTAAATGGCTCGGCGCTTTAGTTCCTTTGTTTAGATATGTTCCTAGAGAAAATATAGTTGAAAGTTGAAAGTAGCGATTATGCGGACGATGAAAGCTTATGTCCTTAATGCACGCTCGGTGTCTGAACCCCAAGCGTCGTTTGTGGATGTTGCAAACATCGGACATACGTTTGATAACTACGTGATAGTTCGGTTAAGCGGTTTAGAGTTGAGGCACCAAAGGCGTTTTGAAGCGTCGCGGAACATATGAGATGTTTGAGGGCTGAAATTGGGATTTCAAGCTCGTGCCCACGTCAAGAGGTATAAGACCTCCGGCGATTTTCTTAGCCTGCAAACTAAGGAGAAAAGCTCAATCGTTGAGCTTGTGCTCAGATTATGCGAGTGCAACAATCACTTGAATCGAGTGGGAGTTGATCTTCCGATGAGATAGTGATGTTTCTCCAAAGTCATTGCCACCAAGCTGCTAGAAGCTTCGTGATGAACTATAACATATCGAGGGATAGATATGATGATCCTTGAGCTATTAGCGATGTTTGACACATGAATGTAGAAATCAGAAGGAGCATCAATTGTTGATGGTTGGTGAAACCACTAGTTTCAAGAAGGGCAAGGGCAAGAAGGGATACTTCATGAAGCGGCAAATCGATTCTGCTCTAGTGAAGAAACCAAGGTTGAACCCAAACCGAGACTAAGTGCTTACGTAATAAGGGAACAGCCACTTGGGCAGAATTACCCTAGATACTTGGTAGATGAGAAGGCTGGCAAGGTCGATAGAAGTATATTGGATATACATTATGTTAATGTGTACTTTACTAGTACTCCTAGTAGCACCGAGGTATTAGATACGGTTCGGTTGCTAAGTGTTAGTAACTTCGAAATAAAAGCTACGGAATAAGCGGAGACTAGCTAAAGGTGAGTGACGATATGTGTTGGAAGTGTTTCCAAGTTTGATGTGATCAAACATGCGCTCCCTCTACCATCAAGATTAGTATTAAACCTGAATAATTGTCATTTGGTGTTTGCGTTGAGCATAGACATGATTGGATTATGTCTATACTTGTCTGATTATTCATTTAAGGAGAATAATGGTTACTCTATTTATTTGAATAATACCTTCAATGGTCTTGCACCTAAAGGAATGGTTTATTGAATCTCGATCGTAGTGATACACATTTTCATGCCAAAAGATATAAGATAGTAATGATAGTACCACTTACTTGTGGCTTTGCCATGTAAGTCATATTGGTGTAAAAGCATGAAGAAGCTCCATGTTGATGGATCTTTGGACTCACTCGTTTTGAAAAGTTTGAGACATGCGAACCATGTCTATTGGTGTATCTGCATGAAGAAACTCCATGCAGATGGATCGTTTGGACTCACTTGATTTTGAATCACTTGAGATATGCAAATCATACCACATGGGCAAGATAGTGAAAAGCCTCGGTTTGATAAGATGGAACAAGATAGCAACTTGTTGGAAGTAACACATTTTGATGTGTGCAGTCCAATGAGTCTTTGAGGCATCTGATGAATATCGTTATGTTCTTACTTCACGGATGATTTGAGTAGATGTTGAGTATATTTACTTGATGAAACACAAGTCTGAATTATTGAATGGTTCAAGTAATTTCAGAGTGAAGTTGAAGATCTTCGTGACAAGAGGATAAAATGTCTATGATATGATCATAGAGATGAATATCTGAGTTCTGAGTTTGGTACACAATTAAGACATTGTGAAATTGTTTCACAATTAATACCGCTGGAACACCATAGTGTGATGGTGTGTCGAACATCATAGTTGCACCCTATTGGATATGGTGCGTACCATGATGTCTCTTATCGAATTACCACTATCGTTCATGGGTTAGGCATTAGAGACAACCGCACTCACTTTAATAGGGCACCACGTAATTCCGTTGAGGCGACACCGTTTGAACTATGGTTTGGAGAAACCTAAGTTGTCGTTTCTTAAAAGTTTGGGGCTGCGGCGCTTATGTGGAAAAGTTTCAGGTTGATAAGCTCGAACCCAGCGGATAAATGCATCTTCATAGGACACCCAAAACAGTTGGGTATACCTCCTAATTCAGATCCGAAGCAAAAGTAATTGTTTCTTGAATCGGGTCCTTTCTCGAGGAAAAGTTTCTCTCGAATGAATTGAGTGGGAGGATGGTGGAGACTTGATGAGGTTATTGAACCGTCACTTCAACTAGTGTGTAGCAGGGCACGGGAAGTTGTTCTGTGGCACCTACACCAATTGAAGTAGAAGCTTATGATAGTGATCATGAAGTTTGGATCAAGTCACTACCGTACCTCGTGGGGTGACAAGGATCGTACTACTTGAGTGGTGCATAATCCTGTCTTGAAGGTCATGTTGCTGAGACAACAATGAACCTCGAGCTATGGAGAAGCGATGGTGGGCCCAAATTCGACAAATGGTTAGAGGCCATAAAATCCAAGAAAGGATCCATGACTTTGGTGGACTTGCCCGATGATCGGCAAGCCATTGAGATAAATGGATCTTTAAGAAGAAGGCAGGACGTGGGCGGTAATGTCACCGTCTATGAAGCTCGACTTGTGGCGAAGAGTTTTCACAAGTTCAAGGAGTTGACTACGATGAGATTTTCTCATCCGTAGCGATGCTTAAGTCCGTCGGAATCATGTTAGCATTAGCTGCATTTATGAAATCTGGCGGATGGATGTCAAAAGCGAGTTTCCTTACCGGTTTCGTAAGGAAAGGTTGTATGTGATACAATCGAGAAAGTTTTGTCGATCCTAAGGATGCTAAAAGGTATCTGGCTCCATGATCCTTCTAAGGAATGGAGTAAGCATCTCGGAGTTGGAATGTGCACTTTGATGAGATGATCAAAGATTTTGGGTTTATACAAAGTTTATGAAAACTTGTATTTCCAAAGAAGTGAGTGGGAGCACTATAGAATTTTGATGAGTATATGTTGTTGACATATTGTTGATCGAAATGATGTAGAATTCTGGAAAGCATATAGGGTTATTTGAAAAGTGTTTTCAAGTGAAAACCTGGATTAAGCTACTTGAACATTGAGCATCAAGATCTATAGGGATAGATCAAAACCTCTTAATGGTACTTTCAAATGAGCATATACCTTGACATGATCTTGAAGGTGTTCAAGATGGATCGATCAAAGAAGGAGTTCTTGCACGAGATGTAAGGTATGAAGTTAAGACTTAAAAGCTCGACCCGGCGAGAAGAGAGAAAGGGCGAAGGTCGTCCCTATGCTTAGACATAGGCTCTATAGTATGCTATCTTTGTGTACCGCACGGAAGTGTGCCTTGCCATGAGTCGGTCAAGGGTACAAGAATGATCGAGGAATGGATCATTGGACAGCAGTCAAAATTGTCCTTAGAGTAAATAAGGACATGTTTCTCGATTATGGAGGTGATAAAGAGTTGGCGTAAAGGGTTACGTCGATGCAAGCTTTAACACCTATCCGAGTGACTCTGAGTAGCAAACCGGATACGTATAGTGGAGCAACCATTTGGAATAGCTCCAAGTGGAGCGTGGAAGCAGCATTTACAATATGACCTAGAAATTTGCAAAGCACACACGAATCTGAAAGGTTCAGACCCGTTGACTAAAACCTCTCTCACAAGCAAAACATGATCAAACCCCGAACTCATTGAGTCTTAATCACATGATGATGTGAACTAGTTTGAGACACTAGTAAACTCTTTGGATGTTGGTCACATGGCGATGTGACCTATCGTGTTAATCACATGGCGATGTGAACTAGATTATTGACTCTAGTGCAAGTGGGAGACTGTTGGAAATATGCCTAGAGGCAATAATAAATTAGTTATTATTATATTTCCTTGTTCATGATAATCGTTTATTATCCATGCTATAATTGTATTGATAGGAAACTCAGATACATGTGTGGATACATAGACAACACCATGTCCTAGTAAGCCTCTAGTTGACTAGCTCGTTGATCAATAGATGGTTACGGTTTCACGACCATGGACATTGGATGTCATTGATAGCGGGATCACATCATTAGGAGAATGATGTGATGGACAAGACAATCCTAAGCCTAGCACAAAGATCGTAGTTAGTATGCTAAAGCTTTTCTAATGTCAAGTATCTTTTCCTTAGACCATGAGATTGTGCAACTCCGGATACCGTAGGAATGCTTTGGGTGTACCAAGCGTCCTGGCGTGGCTGGGTGGCTATAAAGGTGCATTACGGTATCTCGAAAGTGTCATTGGGTTGTACGAATCGAGGCTGGGATTTGTCACTCCGTGTGGCGGAGAGGTATCTCTGGGCCCCTCGGTAGGACATCATCATAATGTGCACAATGTGACCAAGGGGTTGATCACGGGATGATGTGTTCGGAGCGAGTAAAGAGACTTGCGGTAGCGAGATTGAACAAGGTATCGGTATACCGGCGATCGAATCTCGGGCAAGTACAATACCGCTAGACAAAGGGAATTGTATCACGGGATCGATTGAGTCCTTGACATCGTGGTTCATCCGATGAGATCATCGTGGAACATGTAGAGCCAACATGGGTATCAGATCCGCTGTTGGTTATTGACGGGAAGCGTCTCGGTCATGTCTACATGTCTCCCGAACCGTAGGAGTCTACACATAAGGTTCGATGGCGCTAGGGTTATAAAGGAAGTTTGTATGTGGTTGCGAATGTTGTTGGTCCGGATGAGATCCGGACGTCACGAGGAGTTCGGAATGGTCGGAGGTAAAGATTATATATGGAAAGTTGTTGTTGGGTTAGGAAAAAGTTGGGTTTTTCGGTATTATGTAGGAAGCTTCGGAAGGTTCGGAGGATTCGGAGGTCGGAGGTCGGAGGTGTTCCACCACGTCAATACAGTAGCATGGGCTGTGGGGCGCCCTAGCCATAATGGGCCAGGGCACCAGCCCCCAAGGCCCATCTTGCAGAAAGGAAACCCTAAGGGGAGGCCTCCACTTGACTTGGGAGGCCTCCTCCCCTCTTGGCCGCCCCCAAGTCCCATCTAGGGCTGGCCGCACCCCTTGGGGTGGGAAACCCTAAAGGGGCAGCCCCTTTCCCCTATATATACTTGAGGTTTTGGGCTGCCCAACACATGAGAACTTCTCCTCTTGGTGCAGCCTGCCTCTCCTCCTCCTCCTCTCCTTGGTGCTTGGCGAAGCCTGCGGGATGCCACGCTCCTCCATCACCACCATGCCGTTGTGCTGCTGCTGGATGGAGTCTTCCTCAACCTCTCCCTCTCTCCTTGCTGGATCAAGGCGTGGGAGGCGTCACCGGGCTGTCGTGTGTTGAGCAGCGGAGGTGCCGTCCGTTCGGCACTAGGATCTCCGGTGATTTGGATCACTGACAGTATGACTCCTTCAACCCCGTTCTCATGAGCGCTTCCGCTTAGCGATCTACAAGGGTATGTAGATGCACTCTCCTTCCCTCGTTGCTAGTTTCTCCATAGATAGATCTTGGTGACACGTGGGAAAATTTTAATTTCTGCTCGTTCCCCAACACTAAGGAGGCCATGCACAGGAGCTACTTGACTTTAGTGCGGTGGCTGGTGGATGCGTGCCGTGGGTTGAAGTTATCAAGCATTCCGCTTATGTCGAGGTGCCGTCGGGCCTTGCCCGCATAAAGGTGCTTTGGGGCAAGATGGATGCCGAAGCTTCGTGTGGAGCCGCCACACGGAGGGCAAGGAGCATCATGCGCCGAGATGTATTATAAGAGTGTGTTGAAGGCGCCCGCACTATTGCGGGTGAGTGCTCCAAAGATGTAATATTTGAGTAGACTCGCATTTTGTTATCTGTCGCTGAAAACTTAGTTCATATCGCTAAGCAGCGCTTGTTAATTTAAAATATTACCTTGATGCGGTTGTTTATCAAATCGAGAGATGGCAAGTAAATCGGCTTGACCCCCATGCCACAGTCTTTGGGGTGTTGGGATAAACTTGGCGCTCTTGTTCCCATTGTGGGTCCATCTGGGGGCGCTCAACACAGAACAAGGCAACCGGACTTATAATGCTTGAACACTCTCCTTAGCCATAGAATTCTATAATTTTAAATTTAGTGAAGCCCCTAGTCTTGGAAGGCGAATTTGGGCGCTATCACGCCTTGGCGGACAGTATCCGGCTCCTCGCTCTAAGCGGCATAAGTCTTTAAGGACTCATGAAAACCTCTCGAACAGCGACGGTCTCTCGCCTCATCATGAAGGTCAGTTTAGCTTTCTCCTTTGAGGCGTTAACCCAGCTAGAACTGAGGCGGAATTGCAGTGGTTCTCCGGTGCTACCTTAGCGATATAGCGGGCGTAAGGTACCAAAACAGGGGCAGGCAAACCCAACTATTGACCCAAGACATGATTGAGCCGATGCATATAGTGCTATAAGTTGAGGTGCCGCACTTGTGAAAGTGTTGGACTCATCACACCAAGCGGAAACATAAGCCCTAGTGTATATTAGCCGTACCAAAGTGTATGGATGCAACATGTCGTGAATGAACATATGTATGAAAAGAAATGCAATTATAAGTAAAAAGGTGCTGCATTGTTTTATTCAATAAGTGCTGCTACTGAATGCGAGCGATACAAATAGTGCGATAAGCAAGGTAGGAGACTATTAAACATGTCCCCTTCGAGGGGTAGGCTGCAGATTGGTGTATGAAAATGCTGTAATGGAGACCACTGTATATTCGTTGTAGCCTTTATCCTTCCTTGGCTGTTGCATCGTGAGTTCGGCAGGTCTGCTTTGCCGGACAGGAACTTCGACAAATGGAGTCTGTGGTTAGAAAGTAAAAGGTAAAAAGAAAAAAAAGGCGACACACTTGAGGCCTTGTGTGGTTGAGCATGATCTGGGTGTATTGTGGTGGTGCCCCCTCCCCATGCCCATGGTATCTTGAGGCGTAATGGTGTCTGCGAAGGACCTGCTGACGTTTCGAGGATGCTGGGGTTGGGGCCGCCTGCTCTGGCGATGCTTGGAGCGTGCCAGGTGGTCTTGTTGTAAGTTACTCGGTGGCGCTTGGCTGTGTCCGGCAGCAGCGGCGGATTCGATAATTAACGAGGCTGCATTGCACTTTCGCGCGAGCAGCTGTATGTTCCTCCGTGCGGAGGAACATTGATGTTCCGTTGACCGTAATGACTCCTTGAGGGCTGGCATCTTGAGCTTGAGGTATCGTAGTGCGGCACGCGTTGAACTTTGCAAGCAGCGATGCGTCCGAGCAAGGCATGATAGCCGCTGCGGAGCGGGACTATGTCAAGATTAACTCCTCGCCGGAAGTTATCCGGGGATCGAAGACCACTTCGGTGTAATTGAGCTGTACAATTGGCTTCTACACCTGGTATGGCGCCTTTAAAGGTCGTTTTGGTAGGTTTAATCCTTGAGGGTCTATTCCCATTTTGCGCTTGTATCACAGTAAAGCAGGTTCGGGCTGCTGCCGCCGTCCATCGGGACTCGGTTAGGTGAAATCCATCGGCGATTGGGTCTAGGACCGGTCTGGGCCGAATCCGCCGTGGCGGGTCTTGGTGGGGTGGTCCCCGGACAAA
This sequence comes from Aegilops longissima, assembly GCA_021605205.1. Classification (NCBI taxonomy): domain Eukaryota; kingdom Viridiplantae; phylum Streptophyta; class Magnoliopsida; order Poales; family Poaceae; genus Aegilops; species Aegilops longissima. The sequence continues at coordinate 20,563 of JAHIAM010001508.1, forward strand.
AGTGATCGGGCGGGAGGACCATGGATTGAACTTGAACAGCTGGCTCCATCCGTGAGACAACCACGAGTGCGCTTCCGCTCCCTTTTGGGTATGTGGGTTGCGTATATCATGTTCACCGTCCGCTTTTGTGAAACCCTTATGTCCTCTATTGTTGGCGGTTGGGTCTCGTCCTCGTCATCGCTATGTAGCCCCTTGTCATTGTTTTCAGCAATTAACACCTGCTGCTTGAATACCCAACAGTCCCTGTTGGTGTGGTTAGCAGCTTTTGAAGTGCCGTGTATCGCTGTGCGGTGATATTCGGTCCAAATTGGGACGGACCGGAGTAGTTCGTTTGAATGGCTTTTCCGCTGGCGGGTTTAGAGCCTTTGAATCCGGCATTGACTATCGTATCCTCAATATTATCGCCCGTTAGTGCAGCGTTTGTTTTATTCTGGCGTGGCCTCCGTTTTGGTCCTTGAAGTCGGACTGCGGAATTTTCTTTGAGGTTGTTGCTGTGTGCTAGCCAGCTGTCCTCACCAGTGAAGCGAGTCATAGTGATGTGAGGGCTGCCATGGATTCGGCTTTTCCTGTCCTAGGTGCGGGCAAGCCACTCGTCGCGGATGTTATGCTTGAAGGCCGTGAGGGCCTCGCATCCGGACAGTTGACGATTTGGTTTTCTTGGTTAGAACCGTGTCGAATTATCGGCGATTAAATCTGCTGCTGAATTATGTGGCTTAGGTCATCGGCGTCTGGTGGTGCACATAAGTGCCACTGGAAGTTATCGAGGAATCGGCTTCGAGGTCCTCCAGCTCCCAATTGACTCTGGCTGGCAAGCTGTTGAGCCAATGCGGGCTGGTCCTTTAAGCAGGGGAGGTATTTGATGGCGTGAAGATCGTCACGCGGGCCATGTGGATGTGAAGGAGATAGTCTTGATCCAAACGCGAGTGCTGTTGTGCCATCATAGGATTCAATATTAACAGGTTTAAACCCTTGAGATTTGATGATCCATTACTTAAATGCATGAAGCATAGTGGGTGTCTGGCGCCTCTGTCTTTGGCGATATCACGGCGGAGCTCAAAACAACTTGATCTGTTTTGTTACGGCCCGACATTACATCTTGTGTCCGTGTGACGGTTGTAAATCACGTACCGTGGGGCGCCCGCGATCCGTAGATCGATCTTGATTGTCTTGCCTTGTCCTCAATATATCTCGCAGGTCGGGGCGTTCTCCTTTGGCGTGTGCTTTTGGCGATGCGAGAATGCGGTTCTAGTGAAGGGCCTAGAGGACTCTCTCAGCGACCACGGGGTGGTCGGTCAGCCGTGTGTCTCCTGGTGATGCGGGTTCGTAAGCCTCCTCCTCTAATCGGAGGAGCAGCTTGCGTTTAGGGTAACTTTGGAGGGCGTTCGAGCTCATGCTCTTGACGCGAGGACTTTGGTCCATCTGTCGGCTAGCAGATCTGATCAGCTCTAAGCTGTTGCTGCTTTTTCTTTAGGCTGTTCGCCGTGGCCATAAGCCTGCGTCTAAAAGCGCTCTTGTTGATGAGATTCTCGAGGCACGGCCAATTCATTGTCGTCGAGGCTTGCCGTCTTGGAGGAGGCATATAATCCTCTACCTCTTCTTACGCGCTCTCTCTTGAGGGCTGGCGTCTTCATCCTCTGCGATGGATCTTCTTTGGAGTGGATTGTCTTGGCGTTGTCCGGTGTATTGTTAACTCCGGTGCGGAATCTTCATTCTTCTTTGTGGCGGGATTTAGGCGGCGCCCGGCAATGGCGCTTGGGCTGCTTCTTGGAGGGTCATCCTCCGTTGTTCCATCGCCGTTCCCATCTTTTGGGATGTCCACCATGTATATGTCGTATGGCGAGGTGGCCTTCGGTGCCACATGGTATTTGGGTCTTGGTCGTCTCGGCATCGTTGTCCATACCATCGATGTCTTGGTCGTAGTCTAGCATGTCGGTTAGGTCGTGCGCGGCGGCTACCAAGTGGGTGGTGGGTGGGCGTCGAATTTCTTCGCCGACCGTATCCCAACCTTCGACCGTAATCCAGCCGGGGCTCTCCGGATAAAGAGAGACTTTAGTGAATTCAGGATGTCGCCAAAAGCGAGTCTTTGAAAGATGTCGCGTCCGTGAACTCCATGCAGGCGCCCAATCGGATCGATCGGCAAGCGCGGAGGTTGGTCCGGATAGGAGTCCGGCTCCTGAGTCGGAGTCTTTGCAAAGGACGAGGATGGAGTTGGCTCGATCGCCGTGAGATTGTAGCCCCGGCGGTGTCCAACCACTCGTCCTCGGTCGGGAATCCGGCTCGGATTAAGGGCGGGCGGATCTTGAGTGCGACCTCGAGCCTTTGTTTGGCTCTGAGCTAGATCATGCCCATCGAGGCGGTCACGGCACGCGCTTGGCTGCGGCTCGAATCCGTCGAAGATCAAGTATCCGCGGATATCGGCCGTATATTTTAAACTTCAAATCTGACACGATGGCGGGCGTAGCTTCGATCTGCTCCGGATGGCCATGAATTAGCCCGCGATGCAAAGCCGCCGAACACAAAGATCTGTCGGGAGAAATGTCTCACCCTGGACGCGTCGTTATTGATGATCGGAGACCATCGGGCCTATCGGCGACGACGGAGGAACTCTCAATGAAAGCACCAATGTCGGTGTCAAAACCGGCGGATCTCGGGTAGGGGTCCCGAGCTGTGCGTCTAGGCGGATGGTAACGAGGAGACAACGGACACGATGTTTTACCAGGTTGGGCCCTCTTGATGGAGGTAAAACCCTCGTCCTGCTAGATTAATATTGATGATGTGTGTTACAAGAGTGGATCTACCACGAGATCAAGAGGCTAAACCCTAGAAGCTAGCCTATGGTATGATTGTTGTTAGTCCTCTGGACTAAAACCCTCCGGTTTATATAGACACGGATAGGGTTAGGGTTACAGTCGGTTACAATGGTAGGAGATCTACATATCCGTATCGCCAAGCTTGCCTTCCACGCCAAGGAAAGTCCCATCCGGACCGGGATGAAGTCTTCAATCTTCTATCTTCATAGTCTTGGAGTCGGCCGATGATGATAGTTCGGCTATCCGGACACCCCTAGTCTAGAACTCCCTCAGCGAGAGAGAACACGAGAGAGAGAGAGAGAGAGAGAGAGAGAGAGAGAGAGAGAGAGTGATCAAACACATAGCTCTTGGTACATACCCTCAGCCCAGGGTGAACTTCTCCCTCCTCGTCATGGAGGCGTCGGGATGATGAAGATGGCCACGGTGATGGATTCCCCCTCCGTGGGGAGTGCGAGGAGCGGGCTCCCGAGAGGTTTTGGTGGCTCTGAGGAGGCTTGCGGCGGTGGAACTCCGATCTATCTTCTGTTACGGAAGTTTTAGAGAGTGCGTAGGTATATATGGGTGAAAGAATGCGTCGGTGGAGCTTGGGGCCCCCACGAGGCAGGCGCGCCACCCACCCTCGTGAGCACCTCCGTATCTTCGATGTGGAGTCAAGTCCATCAGGTGGGTTTCCTTCCAAAAATAACTTCTCCAGTTGATTTAGTTCCGTTTGACTCCGTCGATATTCGTTTTCCTCGAAACCTTTGAAATAGGCATAAAGCAGCAAATGCAGGCTGGGCCTCCGGTTAATAGGTTAGTCCCAAAAATAATATAAAAGTGGAAAATAAAGCCCAATATTGCCTAAGACGGTAGGTAATATAGCATGGAACAATCAAAAATTATAGATCGTTGGAGACATATCATCGGTCGTGCCACTGCTCCACGCCTCCCGTGGCGGGTGTGCTACCGCTTTGCTCACACTGCGGTGGCCCGGCTCGCGTCGTCCCCTTCCTAGGCCTCGCCGTCATCCACCCTTGTGGTGCTCTCGGCGTGGCGTGGTCAATGTGGTCAACGACCGACTTCCATCGCAAAATCTTTGTCGTGGAGAGGTGACAGCTGGGTCCACGGCAGCGCGAGAAGTGCCTCCTTATTCGCGGAAAATAATTATTCCTCCACGGCAATGAGGACCCACGGATGGGCCACCAGTATTTCTTGAAATAAATCATTTCCCCACATTGCTGGGACCCACGAGCAGGCCACCGTATTTAGCAACGTTCCCCATTGTCGGCTCGGACCCACCGGAAGTGCCTCCTTATTACGCACAAAAATGAATACTCCCGGCTAGGCTGGGACCCACCTTAGTGGGAGGCTGTCTTAATGGGCCTACTAAGTTGGCCAGGGCGAAGGGCTTTGTCAACTTAGTCAATATGAATGATTCTAGCTCCGGTGACCGTCGATGTCCATCCAGCGGCCGTGGTGCTTCTTCAACCTCTGGTCTTCTTGCTCCGGCCGCCCAAAGCAGCGCCGGTCGTGCCGCATGCTCCTGCCTCCCGTGGCCATTGTGTCTTTGCCTTGGAGCCTCACCGCCCTACTATTCCCATCGCTGGCCAGGCCCTGCGGCGGCAGCCACACACGCAGCCGAACGGTGAACCCTCGTACTCCTCTCTTGCGGGCTTCCCTTGCCGCGTCTTCCCGACTCCAGCGTCGTCCCTTCCTAGGCCTCGTCGTGCGTCCACCGCCGTGGTGCTCTCCATGGCATGGTCAGCGTGGTCAGGAATGACTTCCATCGGAAGAGTCTTGTATGTGGAGAGGTGACAGCTGGGTCCACGGCCACATCCAGTTTTTGTGATTTGCCAATTAAAGTCGCTTTGTCGGGGCTGTTGGGCTGCAAATCTTTCAAAACGAGAGAGCTTTTCATTGGTGGCCAAGAAAATGGCCCATCGATAATGAGAAATGGGCTGTACATTTTAAAACACATCAAACCGGCAATTAGTTTCAAATATATTTTTTCATTTCAAGATTTTAAATTACATTAATTTTATGCGTGGAGAATTTGTTGGATTTTATATTGATATACATTTATTTTTAAAATCAGTTTGAATGTGAGTCGAAATTTGGGATTAAAAACAGTTCGGACCCTTTTGAAATATGCAAAATTTCGTATAATTTTTTAATCATGGCCACAATATGGGCTGTAATGCTAACAAAAGAATATGGGCTCCAAAAAGCTTTAGAATTAGCAAATGGGCTGTAAATTATTAGAAATAATGGCAGATGGGTTGTATGCTGTTTTCCACAGATTTGAGGCTTTCCTAAAAAAGGTTGGCCTTTAAGCGGTGGCGGTTGGATGTCCATCCAACGGCCATCGTCTTCTTCAATCTCTTCTCTTCCTGCTCCGGCCGCTCAAACAAGCGCCGGCCAGGACTGCTGCTCCCTCCTCCCGGCGGTTGTCTTGCCGTGCGAGCCTCACCGCCCACCGTACTCCCATCGCTGGCCTAGCCATCCTTCTACTCACCCACACTGCTTTGTTATTCTTGGCGGCGGGCAGACGATAAACCCTCGTTCGATCGTACTCCCCTCCGCGTGGAAACAAGCTGCTAAGTCTTCCCTGCCTCCGTGTCGTTCCTTCCTAGGCCTCGCCGCCGTCCACCATACTGGTGCTCTCGGCGCGGCCTGGTCAGCGTGGTCAGCGATCGACATGCATCTGAAGTGGGTATGCGTGGAGAGGCCGATAGCTGGGTCACGGCCGCACACAGAAATGCCTCCTTATTACGCACAAAATAATGATTCGTCCACGACATGAGACCCAGTGAAAGGGCCTCGGTATTTGTGAAAAAAGTTACCTTGCCCGACAGCTCGGACCCACAGTTATATCTTCACACGCGGAAGTGCCTCCTTATTACGCACAAAAAATGAATACTCCCACATTGGCTGGGACCCGGTATAGTGGCAAGCTGACTTGTGGGCCTACTAAGTTAATGAGGGACGGAGGGCTTTGCCAACTTAGTCAATATGCGATTCTAGCTCGGTGGCCGTCGATGTCCATCCAATGGCGTAGTGCTTCTTCAACCTCTGGTCTTCTTGCTCCGGCCGCCCAAACCAGCGCGGTCGTGCCTCGTGCTCCTGCCTCCCATGTCTTGCGGAGGCCTCACGCCCCTACTACTCCCACCGCTGGCCAGGCCATCCCTCTACTCACCCACACCCCCTATTATTACTGCGGCGATGGCAGCCTCACACATGGCGAACCAATGAACCCTCGTACTCCTCTCTGGCGTGGGCATCCACTACGCGTCTTCCCGGCCCGCGTCCTCCCTTCCTAGGCCTGCGCCGTCGTCCACCGCCACTGGTGCTCTCGGCTGTGGCGTGGTCAGCGTGGTCAAGGCGGCTTCCATCGGACGTGGACTGTACATGGAGAGGTGACAGGTGGGTCCTGACGCAGACAAGGAAGTGCCTCCTTATTACAGCGCAAAATAATTATTCCTCCACCTAACAGCGGGGACCCACGGACGGGCCACCATATTTCATGAAAAAGCGTTTCCCCACATTGCTGGGACCCCTGGCTACACCTTCGCATGCAAGGAAGTGCATCCGAGCAAAAAAGCGATTAGCCCCCATTGCTGGGACCCACCAGCTACATCTTCGCATGCAAGGAAGTGCGTCCGGGCAAAAAAAAAAACAAAGCGATTCGCCCCACACTGCTGGGACCCACTGGCTACATCTTATACGCAAGGAAGTGCATGACGGTCGGGACTCACCTGGTGAAGCGTCGTAGCATTGTCATTCTGGTGGCGGGCGTGTGCGTACATATATCTTGGTGGATGTAGAGACGCATGCGTGTGTAAGTAGTAAAGCGCCGCGTAGCATGTACGTATGTACAGCGGCAAGGGTGCAAGAAAGAAAATCTGACCCGCGTGCGTCGCTGGGAAGGGTCTCGCGCCTATCGGCGCATCACGTACATGGCTGGGTGAAGCGGAGAAACAGCGTCGTGCGTGTTCATGGGAGCCAACCCGGCTGGGTCGAAGCGAAATGCGTGGTCGTGTTCGCCGGGAGGTCTTGGGCCGGAACAGGCAATGGAAGCGAGGCTGGCGTACCGCTGGCGGAGAAGCGGCCTTGTGTTCGACCGGCCATGTTAAAGCGAGGGTCTGTTGATCGGGAGGGCACGGTGTACCGCAAAAGCGGAGAAATGGACCTCCTACGGTCGAAGCAGGGAGTCTGTTGATCGGGAGGGGTGTGGCGTGCCGCCAAAGCAGACCAAGCGGACCTCCTCGATCGAAAGCAGAAGTCTGTTGACGGGGTGTGGCGTACCGCAAAAGCGGACAAGCGGACCTCCTACAGTCGAAGCAGGGGTCTTGTTCGCCGGGAGGGTGTGGCGTCTGCAAGCAGGACTCCACGAGATCTGTTCATCTCCACCGTCGACCTCCTCCGGCCTCCACGGGCTACCATTGACCTCCTCCGGCCTCCACGGGCTCCTGTTCATCCAGCCTCCACCGCGCGCTACTCCACGACTCTTGTTCAACCACCCTCCATGGGCACCCCTCCACCGTCTCTGTTCATCCAGCCCTCCACACCACGGGGTCTGTTCAACCACCCTCCACGGCCACCCCTCCACCGTCTCTGTTCATCCAACCCTCCACACCACGGGTTCCTGTTCATCCGAGAAACACCACCGCTCATTGTTCATCAACCCCCCATAACACTCACTTTGTTCATCCCGAGGCAGCATTGATCGGCTTGATTAGCAGCGATGGCGAAGAATCGCTCCGCCGGGTTGATTAACAGCCATCGATCGATCCCTCGAGTGCGATAGCGTAACTGCGGTGCTGTCGTCCTTTCGGAGTTCGATTAGAGCCCAATGCCTCGCTTCGGCTTGATTAGAGCCAATACCTCGCTTTTTGCAGCGTCGTCTGAGAGAAAGCAGCGCATCGCTCGCCCGACCTCCACCGTAACGGCAACTCCCGAAATTTTCCTCCCCTCGCGTCTACCACGGTTTTTCCGTCATGGGCGGCCCAAAGAATGTCATGCAGCTGCGTCTCGGCCCGCCCAAGGCGAAAAGCCCATTTCTGTCATGATTTTTGTCATAAGTAAGGAGCCCACCACATCTATGATGATCGGGTTTTGTCACAATTATCGTCATATAAGTGTCATATGTATGATAGAAAAAAATTTCGTTCAGCCCAAAATTTCACGGATATGTCTTTTTTTTGTAGTGCTCTAGCAGCTCAGATGAAGGAAGCAGAAGCACTCCCAGCAATTTGCCCAAAGCTACCACCAGGACAAGGAAGAAGAGAACCTCAGAATCTGAGTATGAGGATTATGTGGCAGTAGAAGATGAGGCTATTTCAAAGAAGAAACTTCTCAAGAAGGAGTACAACTCAGCTGCAGTTAAGCCAGGGATGAAGATCAAAAGGCCAGCAGGAAGACAACCCATGTCTAAAGCCAGAGCCTCCACTCAAGCATCTTCGGAATCCCAACCCAAAGAGCTTCTTTGCGAGAAGGAAAGAAAAGGAAGGAAAGGTCAAAAGACCATGGCGGAGTGATTGGAAAGCCTTTCATGATGGAAGAAGAAGAAGAGGTTGTTGCACGGCACCAAGGCACAAAAGCTGATGGGTGATGCTATAAGGTCGAGGGCTGCAACATTAAAGCCCAAAGATGCACCCAAAGCTGCCTCCAAGCCCAAGAGTGCACCTAAGAGGAATACCGAGGAGTATACCAGCTGCTGAGAAGAACAAGGCCCGATTGCACGATGTTGCTTCTTGAGGAAGATGATGAAGGACAAGTCCTAAGGAAGCTCGAACCCAAGATTCAGAGACCACAATGATGCTCATCCTGTGGTGAGAACATGAAAATCAGGAGAGATTGGGGTTGAGGCTATGGAGAGTCGGATCCATATGCCACCGGAGAAGGACTGTTGTTGATTCTGAGGTTCCACACAAAGGAACAACATGATTTCTATGAGACAATATTGTTGGACAAGAAGCCTATAGTGTGTGATATGAGGTGGGTTATTGGACCTACATGAAGGAGAATGAAGAACATTATCAGGAGTATATGACAGCTTGGTGCGTGTGGAGTTCTGAGACTTTGTTGGCGAAGCTCACAAAGCTGGAATGATGAGCTCATTATGCAATTCTACTCCTGACACATTTCTATCCGGATGGCAGAATTGTTTGGATATGCGAAGGAATGAGATACCAATCAACTATTGAGGAATGGGCCAATCTGATCAATGCCCCAAAGGAGAGTGAAGATGACTTGGGCGTCTATGCCAAGAAAAGATGGATCACAATTCTATGTCACAAATGTACAAGGAGATCCCGAGCAAGGCCCTTGAGACTTTCAAGTTTGGGTGGAGTCCATTTTCTTCATCGGGGCATAGCGATCAAGCTGGATCTTAAGGCACACTCTTTTGCCCAAGTCGGTGACCACAACATGATCGGAGGGCATGCAATTAATTTGCTACACATATTTGATGTGCCACAGAAATTCAAGGTCATGAGCCTCATGGTTGAGACTATCAAGAGGACAGGCGAGACCAAAAGAAGTTGTGGATATGCCCCACAAATTCAGGAGTTGATTAACTCAAAGATGGAGCACGGAAAATATCACATTGGATAAGGAACACTTTGTTCTCTATCCGGACTTTGAGGACAATCAAGTTGTGATGAATGAGAATGAACCATCATCGATACAAGCTCAAGAGAAGAAGGAAAGCAAAGAAAGAGAAGGATGCCAAGATGCCAACTCAAGAGGAGGCATCTGAGTACTTTGAAGAGCAAGCGGGACCAACTTGGTTGCTTGATAGCATCAACTCCGAGGATTGAGAAGGGTTGGCCACCTAACTCAAAACCGGGAGAGCACGGAAAGAATCATGGAACAAAAATTCTATGATTTAGATGTCAAACTAAGCGAGATTGATCGGTTGTGGAGCAACTCTGAGGATGACATGTAGGAGAGGAAGGGCGGGACAACTCTTGATGCATTTGCGGAGTGCCTCGAGCTCGAGATCAGCTGCAGAGCGATGTGAGACACTAGAGTCACTTCATGCACCAGCTACAGCTCGGTGCAACCAGCTCCGGCACCAACCTTGACTCCATCCACATCAAGCTGAAGTCTTACGTCAAAGGCCATCTCTACACCACCAGCTGAAGACCAAGCACGAGAGGCGATATAGTACTATGCATTTTCTAGGAACTTTTTGGTAACTAGTTGCCAAAGGGGGAGAAAAATGTATAGATCATAGGCTGAGAGAGAGAGAGAGAGAGAGAGAGAGAGAGAGTTTGCTTTTGTTCTCTCTTGTCTTCTTGGTTGAACTCTGTTTGCTTTTGATTGCTTGAGATACTATGCTATTGTCTGTGAGACTTTGATGATCATGTGCTTGATCATAAGCTACACTTATGCTTGTTAAATGATATTATCTTACTTATCCTTATATGATCATTCACTTTGCTTGGTGGCGAGTGCATGTATTCAATCTTTATTATTTTGGCGCTCCTCCAAGATGTATGTGACATGGAAGAGTAACCCATGAGCCTAATTCCTTGTGCATTTGCAGTCAAAGCAAATCTTAAATTATGCACAAATTTGGGGAGCTCTTGCTTATCACATACTTCTCAAAGCGACGATGTTTTCAATCGTATTATCATTTGTCGAGCTTTGATCTATATGTTGTGATCAATTACCAAAAGGGGAGATTGAAAGTGCAACTATTCCTAGGTGGTTTTGGTAATTCATAACAACATATAGCTCATTGAGCTAATGCTATTCAAGACAAATATTTCAGGAAAGCTCAATGAATGGCATGGCATGGATGATGAAAGTGGATCCCTCAAAATATCAGGACAAAAAGGATTGGCTCAAGCTCAAAGCTCAAGACTCTATGTCGGTTGTCAAAACCGGCGGATCTCGGGTAGGGGTCCCGAGCTGTGCGTCTAGGCGGATGGTAACAGGAGACAAGGGACACGATGTTTTACCGAGTTCGGGCCCTCTTGATGGAGGTAAAACCCTACGTCACTGCTTGATTGATATTGATATTGTGGATGTTTACAAGAGTGGATCTACCACGAGATCAAGGAGGCTAAACCCTAGAAGCTAGCCTATGGTATGATTGTAAGGGTTGTTGTTGTTCTCTGGGACTAGAGCCATCCGGTTTATATAGACAGGAGGGCTAGGGTTACATAGAGTCTGTTACAATGGTAGGAGATCTACATATCCGTGTCGCCAAGCTTGCCTTCCACGCCAAGGAAAGTCCCATCCGGACAGGCGAAGTCTTCAATCTTGTATCTTCATAGTCTTGGAGTCCGTTCGATGATGATGAGTCCGGCCGATGATGGTAGTCCGGCTATCCGGACACCCCTAATCCGGGACTCCTCGGTAGCCCCGAACCAGGCTTCAATGGCGATAAGTCCGGCATGTGTGTAGTCTTGGCATTGCAAAGGCGGGTTCTCCTTCAAATCTTCGTACACTGCGAGCAGTGTCCGCTTCCTCATCAATGTTGCGCGTCTCGGCTTCCACGTAATAATGGCCTTCTTCCGCGCGTCGCATGACGTGAAAATCGGGTGTCTTTTATGTTTTACCCCTAGTTGTGCGAATAATCTGCCTATAAGGGAGGCAAGAATCCAGATTCAAATCACCATCTTCCTCTCGCAAATACTCATCGGGCGCTTTCGACCAAGAATCCATTCCATCATGGACCGTCAGCGGCTCCTCTTCTCGCTCAGCCCTTTGCGGGAGATTGGAGGAGATGCTCATTCCGCTGTGAGTGGTGAAGCTCCAAGTGGGGATATCTCCTCCGGCCTTCATGGTTCGGTTCGGGCAGGCTGGCCACCTACAAAGGTGGGAAGCAAGCGGAGGTTACCCCAAATCCCAACAAAGGGGCGGGTATGCTTCGTCCCCTATCGATAAGGGGCTCGGTTTCCTGTACATCCATTCCTCAGCGGGCTCACAGAGTTCTCGGACTCCAGCTTCATCACCTCACGCCCGCCTCAATCCTGCATATTGCGGGTTCGTAGCTCTTTGCTAGCTTTTCTGGGCGTCGAGCCCCACACCAGCGTTGTGGAAGAGGTTGTTACGCCTTGTACCCGCTCTCACGAGGGTCCATATATCAAGTGGCGGCGCGAAATATGGCGCATTGCGGGACGGATATCCATCCGGAACCCCTAAGCGCCAAGACTGGCCTTGAATGGTTTTATATAGAAGGCGCTCGCTGCGGAACCTGTTGGATCGGCCTCCGGAGTTCAGCAATGCTCCTCTGAAAAAGCATGTAGTTGGCGTCATGAGCCCCATACGGAGGAAGACAAGGCGTCCATTATTTGATGGGCGAATAAGGTTCTTGGCCCATGCTTGGGTTGACCATGATTGGAGTCATGGCAACATGCATTCTGTGAAGTGCAGCCACTACAATCTGAGGGCCACCCATGTGGGATTTCAGCGGGGAGGGCGATGCCACCCGTCATGGCGCAAAGGGCGGATTGGCCGAAGATCTGGTGGCGATCTGTCCGGCCTGTATAAGGGGAGAAGGAGGATTTCCTTGGACGAACCCGTTAATGGGTTCTCCATGAATCATCCCGGCCTTGGGTAGCGAACACTCTGCGTGCCGACCCGTGCCTTTTGAAACTTAAGTTTCTTATATTGTGTTCTTCTTCGGCGCAGGAGGCTGCGCCGGACCGTGGAGGACATGCTAAGTCCGGCTCCGCGGCGAGAGATCGGAGAGATCCGGGATCCGGCCTCGAAGAGGATCCGGACATAAAGGTGGAGCTAATCGGCGGGGTGTTCCACCAGCTCAGCATGGACAATGCTTTGATATCGCCATAACGGCCGACTATCCGGACTATATCCGGCTTCCCAGTGATTGCGGCGAAGCCACGACAACATCATTCCTTCCTTGCTCATTTTGACCACCGTATATGATGGCGATGTGCGGGAGGCGCCCTAAAGGCGGCGAGCCAGCGGTGGCTGACCAACAAAGGCCATCCGGACGATGGCGGAAGAAGGCTGGCCGCGGACTGAAGCGTCGCCGCAAAAGGTGTAGTTCACAATTCATTACTTAGAGCAACATTCCAAGGAAGCGTTTGAGTGCTCATGACTTTTATAGGGAAAAAAGCGTCCGCGGTGCAGGCGTGGAGGTTGCCAATCCAACCTCTACCAGCCGGGCTCCCTTTTTGATGCGGAGGGAGGCGGCGCAAAGCGAGCGGGCGTTCCTCCGACGGAGGATGCCGACAGTATCGCCACCAAGTCCGAGGTGGAAGTGCCACGAATCATAAGCGCCGCCATGCAGTATTCGTGTGCGTGCTTCTCCCCGGCGTTGAATGCCTTTAACACGGGGGCCGCGCACCTTCGTGTTGCTCAAGATGGTTTTACGAGCCACGGAGCGGTATGTAAAAGACATCGGGTAAGAGAATTTAATAGTTATATATGCGGTAGCCCCGAGACTTAAAGTAGTTATATTAACTGATTTAAGGATCATATAAGCGTAGGATCTTACGAGAAGAATACCCAACTGTCTCGGGGCTGCAAGAGTGCAAGGCCCAACTTGAGGCCGCACTCTCTGGCGAGGAGGAGAAGCGAGGACCTCTCACAGTAGCATTATTTTAGAAAGATAAGTAGCGTTTGGCCTTTGCGCAAGTCTAAAAATGGCGTTGCGGTGCTGCGGACAAGATCCGGACAGGCGAGAACTTCGCGCCAACTAAAGGCGGCGAGAGGTGCTGCATAAGGTGCAGCATGAAAGAACAAGCTCGGGATGCCCATGCCCAGCTTGGAGAAGAGCTAAAAAGCGTTCGGGCGGCTGTCGGACTCCGTTAAGGAGAATCGGTGGCTTCGTCGCGGCATATATAGTAAGTGCTTGGCGAACTCCTTTGAAAAGAAGAGTTCAGCGAGGAAGTCAATTGACAGAATATATGCAGGTATGCTCACAGAGTCGCCTGCGGAGAGATGCCGTATCAGCGGGTGATCAACTTCGAATTGTTGCAAGCTGATCGAGCGAGTTCGGCGAGGCAATGGCGGCGTCATCGAGCTTTATGGCCAGCCTTCTCCTTACCCGATGGTCTTGGGGAGCTTGCGGAGAAGCTGCGAGGGAGTCGGCAGCGCTTCCATTTATGGAAGATTTGGACTGCCGCCAAGGTGCCGAGGAGGCTGGGCCATGGTAAAGGCAGCGGTACAAGAAGGCGGATCCCAACCACATGGCGAAATCGGACTGTGGGGCCCGATGGGAAGGAGATCCTGTGAGCTTAGTATCGGCCAAGTAGAGTTGGCGCTAAATTTTCCCAACAGGACCGTAAATTAGACAACTTTGTTAGGCGGGATTGAGGAAGAATACAATCGGTCGATTTGACAATGTATTATAAAATGCCTTCTAGCGGATTGTAGATCGTTTGTCTTTGCCGACCTTTTAACCCGACCTCGGGACCCAGAGTCCGGAGTGTGTCCAAATACCTTCTCGGTTATGAAACAACCGGGGTATGCATGGAGACCGGCGTAGGGGTCATCGGTGCTTTATCGGACAAGTGCCCAACTAGTTATGTTATATTACATGGGTAGTAAGAAACATCTTCGGGAGAATAGTTCCGTTAAGGGTTCCTTTCCTCAGGGGGCATGCCCTAAAGTGCATGTCGGACTGCAGCAGAAAAAAACATCTGGGGCGGATAAATAAGTGGATAAAAAATCGTCTTTTAAGTCACCGACCGAATATTCCCTTAAACGCTAGCTTTCGGCTTCACCCAGTCTGAGGTACACATCCGGTGACGGCAGTAACAATCGAGAGGTGCTCCTTTACCTCCTAGCGAACAATCGGGAGCGTGGGGGTAAGCACGAGGCGAGCAACCCAGCTTGGCCAAAACTTAAGTCATATCGATGCATATAATGGTGAATAAAAGGTACATGTGGAGGCTTGACACATGTCTTGGGCATAAAGCCCTTATAATTAAGCTTACGGTAAAGAAGCCCCGAGGTATAATGAGTGCGGATAGCACATCAATTCTTGTATGACGTTGCGCAAGTAGGCCCTTTAAGGCTTGGATGAATAGGGTTGAGAAGAAAAAGATAAACAAAAGGCAGCTGAAAAAAAAAATTTGGGCGGGGAAAGGGCGAACTCTCGGTCGGCGCTAAGGCATAGAATCTTGGCGGGCTGCGTTCCATGGGTTCGGCTCGAGTCGGTTATCCGATGCATTTCATAGGCAGTGCGCTCCGCGGTCGAGGACTTGATCGATGATGAAGGGCCTTCCCATTTGGGCTTGAGCTTGTCCTTTTTCTTGTCCGGCGAGCGTAGAACCAGTTGCCAGCGTTGTAAGTCTTGGCCCGTACTTCTCTGCTGTGATATCTTGAGCCTGCTGCTGATAGAATGCGGAGCGAGCCTTGGCGGCGTCGCGTTCTTCCTCAATCGTCCAAGCTGTCCTGCCGATCAACTCGGCCTCTCTTTCTTCGTACATGCGCTTTTCGAGGTGAGTCATGAATTATGTCGCGAGGCAAAACTGCTTCTGCGCCGTATACCATAAAAATGGTGTGAATCCGGTGAAATGCGGTTAGGCGTTGTCCGCAGCCCCAGTCTGGTCGAGCTCCTCTACCGGTGTCGTGTCGATTTCGTGAGGACCGCACTAGTGCAGGTTTGATGCGCTCATTATTAGACCATTTGCTCGTTCCACTTGACCGTTGGTTTGAGGATGATAGGTGAGCGTAATCGAGCTTGATGCCCATATTTTTGCACCATGATTTAACCTCATCGGCGGTGAAGTTAGGTGCCGTTATCGGTGATGATCTTTGTGGGGACACCATAGCGGTGTACTACCCGGATATAAAGTCTATCCTGGTCGGACTCTGCCGTTTTAACTGGTTTGGCCTCTATCCATTTGGTGAATTTATCCACCATGACCAATAGGTACCTTTGCTTGTGGGTCCCCCTTTAAGTGGTCCAACCATGTCAAGCCCCAGGACCATGAGCGGCGGTGATGGGTATAGTTTTGAGGCGGTGGGTGGCATATGGCTCACGATTAGCAAGAGGCGACAACCGGCGCATCTTTGGACTAAGTCTGAGCATCTGCTCGGGCCGTCGGCCAATAAAATCCTGTCTGAATGCCTTTCCTACAAGGGCCGAGCTGCGGCGTGGTGTCGCCCTAGTCCGGCATGAATTTCAGCGGGAGGTTTCGCCCTTCCTCTTGAGATACACCTTTGAAGGACTCGGTTGTGCTTTTCTTATAAAGTTCTCCCTCATAGACCTTGTAGGCTTTAGATCGCGGACAATGCAGAGGGCCTCATTTTGGTCTTGGAAGCTCCTGCCTAAGTAAGTAGGCGAGAATGGTTACATCCATGGGGCAATTACTGCCATTATGTCGTAGGCGGAAGGTGTTATGTCATCGGCTGAATCGCGGTTAGTGCGGCTTGTTCCGGTTTGTTAGTTCGGACTCCTCTTCCCATAATGCGGATGGCTTGAAGAGCCGTTCGGGAAGATATTAGGAGGAACAGCGTCGCGTTTTGCGCCGATGCGTGCGATCGTCGGCTGCTTGGTTATTATCCGGGCTCGTGATGGAATTCAAGTCCTTGAACCGGGCTGACATTTTAGGACAGCGTTGCGGTATGCTGCCATTTTCGGATCTTTGGCGTCAAAGTCTCCGTTTATTTGGGATATTGCGAGGTTTGAATCGCGCACCTCTAGGCGTTGAATGCCCATGGAATTGCCATCCGGAGACCATGTAAAGGGCCTCGTATTATTGCGTTGTTGGAGTCCGTGTACATTATCTGAAGTACGTATTGGACTGTGTCCCGGTCGGGGCGTCAATACAACGCCACCCCCAATCCGGCTAACATTTTAGAGCCGTCGAAGTGCATAATCAATTGGAGTATCGCCGTACTCTTTAAGGGAGTTGACTTGGTCCATTCAGCGACAAAGTCAGCCAAAACTTGTGACTTTATAGCTCGCGAGGTTTGTAAGTTATATCAAATGGTAAGAGCTCAATGGCCCATTTGCAATCCTGCCCGTCGCGTCGCGGTTGTTTATAATGTCGTTAAGTGGTACTTGAGGCCATTGTTATCGAACACTCTTGAAAGTAGTGTCGGACTTCGGGATGCCATGAACACCGTGTATGCTATCTTACGATAGTGCGGGTAGCAGGACTTGCGGGGGTTAACACGGTGGATCGTAGTATCTTTGGTTTTGAAGAGGAATTTATGCCCTTCTTTCTCGTTAAACTGACGAGTAGCGCTTACAACTTGATGCGTTGCTGCGATGTATAACAACATTGGTTCGCCCGAGGTTGGGCGCAGCCGAGGACGGTTGTTGCCAATATGGCCTTTATTTCTTGAGTCCGGCGGTGGCAGCATCCGTCCACTCGAAGTGTTGGTCGCCTAAGGAGGCGATAGAGGTAATGCCTTTTCTCCTAGCGGGAGACAAAGCGGCTTAGAAACGCCCGCATCGATCAATTTTGTATTTGCTTGAGGTCTTTTGGGATATCTAGCTGTGTGAGCTCGGATCTTGGCTGGGTTTGCTTCAATTCCTCTACGGATCTGATGAAGCCTAGCAGCTTTCCGGTGATGCGCCAGCGCATTTTCGGATTCAGCTTGATGTCATATGCTCACGAGGTTGTCGAATGTGAGCCTCAAGTCGTCTACTAGAGTTTCGGCGTGTTTAGTTTTGGCGACTCGTCGTCTCGTATCACCTCTACTGTTTTGCCGATCTGGGTAGCGGACATGTATACGAATCATGCGCTGATATATTGCTTGGCGTTTTTAAGTCGAAGGGCATCGTGTTGAAGCGAGAATGGTCCATATGGAGTAATGAATGCCGTTGCGGCTTGATCCGCTTCGCCATCTTGATTTGATGATAGCGGAGTATCGTCCGGGAAGCACAATGAATCGTGCCTGCGGTGGCATCGATGATTTGGTGATCGGGGAGGGAAGGATCCTTTGGGCAGGCTTTATTTAGGTCTTTGAAATCGATGCATAGGCGCCGGATTTGTCCTTCTTTGGTACCATTACCAGGTTTGCTAGCCAATCCGGATGCTTGATGTCTCGATGAATCCGGCTTCCAATAGTTTGGCTAGCTCTTCTCCCATTGCCTGTCTTTTGGGTTGGAAAATCGTCGAAGAGCACTGTTTAAGCGGCTTGAATCCTTTAGGATGTTTAGGCTGTGTTACCCAATCTGCGTGGGATTCGGGCATATCAGAGGTGCCGAGCAAAAATGTCCCAATTTTCGAAGGAATTCTCGCGATCTGGCGTCTACATCGGGGTTCAATTGTGCCCCGATGGAGCCGTCTTTGTAAGTCCGTTGGGTGGACCTGAAATTTTACTATTTCATCTGCTGGTTTAAAGGAGGTGGACTTGGATCTCTTATCGGTATCACATCGTCCCTATTCACCGTAGGCCGCGGCGCGGTGAGTTCCTCTGCCGCTAGGGCTTGGATAGTGCCTCTAAGGCTAATGCGGCTGTCTTGTTTTTGTAGCAGTGCTATGTCGGATCACTAACGAGAGTGATTATTCCGCGGGCCGAGCATTTTGAGCTTCATGTACCCGTAATGAAGTGCGGCTTGAAAAATTGTGAATGCCTCTTGTCCTAATATAGCGTGATATCCGTTGTTGAGCAGGGCCACTTGGAGCGTGACTTCTTGGATCTGTAATTGTCCGGTGGGCGAATACCACATCGAGTGTGATTTTTCCTGTGCAGCGCCTCCGGCTAAGGATTATTCCTCTAAAGGTTGTCTGCTTCGCTCAATGCGGCTCGATCTATTTCCATTTTTGAAGGGTTTCCTCGTAGATGAGGTTTAATCCGCTGCCGCCATCCATGAGGACTTTTGTAAGTCGAAAGCCGTCTACTATTGGACTAAGTACCGGTCTTGGTGGAGCTCGGGCTGTCCGGAATGTAGGTTCTTCGCTGGCGTTGAAGGTGATGGCTGTGTCGCTCCATGGATTGGTTGTTGCTACTTGGTAGACTTGGCGAGGCTGCGGATTGTTCGTTTCGCATATTATTTGATCGAAAGTCTCGAAGACTGTTGATACCGTACCGATGTTGTTGGAGTGGTTTTCGGGGCTGAAGCTCCTCTCCACTTTTGGCCACTGCCGTAATATCAACATGCTCGAAGGCTATGTGTTGGGGCGGTGCCATACATCTTGTGAATTTTACGAGGTCCATTGAGCCATCCCTCTAAATGCAGTTCCGTGCCCTTTATGGGTTTTTGCTTTTTGGTTTTGTATCTGGTGCTGAGTGTAATGCACCCTTTTATTGCGGACTAGGGTTGTATTGGGGCGGATTGTCCCAAAACTTATTTTGGTTGTCGGAAACTCTCCATCGCATACAGTACTTTCGTACTATGGGCCTTGGTCGTGGCGTGTAATTTCCACGGCGGCGGCGTTCAAGATCCCTCGTCCGTGCAATTATTGCAAAAAAATTGAGATTGCGTTTTCCTCTCGGCAGTCCTTTATCCTGTCCATAACCGGGAGAATCTGGCCCGATAGTGATGTCTTGTCTCAGCGGGCTCTTGCGGATTAGAGATAGATCGCATATGTCAGGCGGGTGGGTGGAATTAAGTCCGGAACCCTACCCATCTCAAGGCTCGAAGGCGAAGTTTCAATTTGGATGCTTGGATTCTGGGCGTTGTCCAACAAGTCAGTCCGATGCGACTTTAAGTTCAGTGCTTGATCGAAGTCCGTCCCTCGGGGAATCCGGCATGGGGGTTGGGAGCCGGACATGACTAGTTTTCAATACAGGGAAGCGTCGCCGCATTGTTCCTCTACCCTTTGCAGCGTGGTGGGTGATCTGAGGAAGTTAATCTCTCGGATCGGTTTAAGCCCAATCTGATTGTAGTCATGGCGACTCGAGCGGCGTGCGATCCAAGAAGCTTCGTTCTGGACGAGCTCTATTGGATCAACCGCTCGGCGAATTCGAGCTGGCGTGAAAATTGCTTTTGGCGACTTGAGAGGTCATTGTCGAGCGGTGGCGGACGGCGGTCATAAGAAAACCACCTAGCGGATAGTTTGGCGGCCAAGGCTCCTTTTGGCGAAAATACGGTCCTTGAAGGCGGGAGGAGGCATCCTTCCTATCGGTGGCAACAGAGGAACTCTCAATGAAAGCACCAATGTCGGTGTCAAAACGGCGGATCTCGGGTAGAGGCGGATGGTAACGAGGAGACAAGGGACACGATGTTTTACCCAGTTGGGCCCTCTTGATGGAGGTAAAACCCTCGTCTGCTTGATTGATATTGATATTGTGGATGTTTACAAGAGTGGATCTACCACGAGATCAAGGAGGCTAAACCCTAGAAGCTAGCCTATGGTATGATTGTAAGGGTTGTTGTTGTTCTCTGGACTAGAGCCATCCGGTTTATATAGACACGGGAGGGCTAGGGTTACATAGAGTCGGTTACAATGGTAGGAGATCTACATATCCGTATCGCCAAGCTTGCCTTCCGCCAAGGAAAGTCCCATCGGACACGGCGAAGTCTTCAATCTTGTATCTTCATAGTCTTGGAGTCCGGTCGATGATGATAGTCCGGCCGATGATAGTCCGGCCGATGATGGTAGTCCGGCTATCCGGACACCCCCTAATCCGGGACTCCCTCACTCTACATTTTACATTTTAGTGATCCAAGATCACATTGAGTCTATAGGAAAAGACAATACTATCAAGGAGGGATGAGGTGTTGCTTAATGAGCCTCTTGCTTCAAGTGCTTAGTGATATGCTCCAAAAACCCTCAACTACTTTCTCACTTCCACATATGACCTAAACCCAAAGTCAAAATCGGTCCTACCGATTCTTTCTGTCCGGCGCCACCGAGTTCAAATGTCATAGCCACTGCCACAAACCCTAGGCAAATCGGTCTCACCGGTAGGGATCTCGGTCTCACCGAGATGGGATTGTAGTCTCTCTATTTCCCTTCATAACGTTTTGGTCTAACCGAAGTGAGCGATCGGTCCCACCGAGATTGCAATGTAAACTCTGTTTCCCTTTTGTAACATTTGGTCTCACGAAAAGAAGCGAATCGGTCCACGAGGTTTACCTAACCAACTCTCTGGTTAGCTAATTACCAAAATCGGTCTCACCGAGTTTGTATAATTAGTCTCACCAAGATTACGTTATGCCCTAACCTAACCATATCGGTCCTGCTCGAGTTGCATGTCGGTCCCACGAAATCACTAGCAGTCACTAGGTTTACTAAATCGGTCCGGCGAGGTTTGTTGACTTCAGTCCCACGAGTTTAGTAAATTGTATGTAGCAGTTAGATTTTGTGTGGAGGCTACATATACCCTCCACCTCCTCTTCATTCGTGGAGAGAGCCATCGAACAAACCTACACTTCAAACTTACAGTTACGAGAGAGAACCACCTACTCATGTGTTGAGGCCAAGATATTCCATTCCCTCTTGAGAGTCCCGGATTAGGGGGTGTCCAGGATAGCGGACTACCATCATCGGCGGACTATCATCGGCTTGGACTATCATCATCAACGGACTCCAAGACTATCAAGATACAAGATTGAAGACTTAGCCCGTGTCCGGATGAGACTTTCCTTGGCGTGGAAGGCAAGCTTGGCGATCTGGATATGTAGATCTCCTACCATTGTAACCGACTCTATGTAACCCTAGCCCTCTCGGTGTCTATATAAACCGGATGGCTCTAGTCCGTGGGACAGAACAACAACCCTTACAATCATACCATAGGCTAGCTTCTAGGGTTTAGCCTCCTTGATCTCATGGTAGATCCACTCTTGTAAACATCCACAATATCAATATCAATCAAGCGGGGCGTGGGTTTTACCTCCATCAAGAGGGCGAACACAGGTAAAACATCGTGTCCCTTGTCTCCTGTTACCATCCGCCTAGGCAGCACAGTTCGGGACCCCCTACCGAGATCCGCGGTTTGACACGACATTGGTGCTTTCATTGAGAGTTCCTCGTGCCGTCACCGATGAAGCGATGGCCTCTTCAATCGACAACGGACGCCGTCACAGGTGAGACTTTTCTCCCGGACAGATCTTCGTATTCGGTGACCGCTGCGGGCAACTCACTTAGCCATCTGGAGCAGATCAGCTTCGCCCCTGGCCGTCGGTCGAGTTTGGAAGCCTAAACTTCACGGCCGACATCCGCGGAAATTGATCTTGATGGATCGAGCCACGGCCCGGCGTGCCCGCTATCACGATGGGCATGACCTAACTCTGCGCGCGGACAGCACCTTGGAGGCGCTGCGAATCGCTCCGACCCATAGTCCGGGCCGATCGCTCGGATCGAGGGCGGATGGCTGGACACCGCCTCGGGAGCTGCAACTTCTACGGCAATGGGGCGAACACTTACCTTGTCCGCATAAAGCTCATGACTCCGAGTGCGGACTCTCTGCGGACTCCAAACCTCCTGCAGCGTGCGGTCGAATCCGATTGGGCGCCCGATCATGAAATTCACCGCTGCGGACATCTTTCATTTTCGCCCTTGGCGATATCGTAAAGTTTGAAGCATCTCTCGCTATCCGGAGAAGCCTGGCGAACTACGGCCAGGATGGTTGAGACAGCAGACGGCGAAGAAATTGAGCCCACCCACCACCCGCCCGTAGCCACCGTCGGCGATTTAACGGCGTGCTCGACTCGACTCCGAAGACATCGGCGGTATGGGCGGCGATGCGGAGACTACCAAGAACCAGCACCTACGGGACCTTTGGAAGACCACCTCGTCCTCGACATATACATGGTGGACACCCCAAAGGGAAGCGATAACGAGGAACAATGGGACGCGGCGGAGGACAATCCGCCGATAAACAACCAAAGCGGCGGCGTGAGGCGTCGCCCTAAGTCCGCCTCGATCAAAGCAGCATTCCTAACGACCCAGCGATGAGGCGGGTAAACCAGCGGACGACGAGCAGGGCGAGCGGATAATCAAACCCTTCACGGGCAATCAGCAGTCCGGACACAACACGAGCATAAGAACATACACAAAAGACTACGTCGCCACTGCAAGAAGTTTGAAGAAGGAAAAGCGGAAGCTCAAAATAGCGAGAAGACACGCTTTCGAGAATGAAGTGGAGCAAAGTATTCAAGACTGCGGAACAAATATGGCAATGGCCATCAAACAAGAAACTACCGAGCGCAAGTTGCTGCCAGAATTTGGCGAGAAGCCATAGAGCCTTCACGGTCAAAAAATAAAGAGCGCCTGGCGGATAGGCAACGGATATGACAGGCCAGCGACAAGCGGGGCCGCACACAAGCAATTATAATCACAGGGAAAGCGGACGGCCAACTAGGTCCATCTACGGGCCAAAAAGGGCCCAGGAGTAACACAACACGACAAGTGTTAGAAGAGCAGCAGCACACCCAAATCTGGTAGCACACCTGCTATTTTACCGATGAGGTCTTTGGGTCATGAATTTCCAGCGAGGTTCAAACCCATAAACATAGAGGCATCTGACGCACTATGAGACCCGAAGTCTGGATAGAAGATTACATACTACACATACACATGGCTAGAGGAGATGATCTCACGCCATAAAATACCTACCCCTCAAGCTCAAAGGGCCAGCTCGGCATTGGCTCAAAAGCCTCCCGAGAAAACTCTTTGTTGGAAGTTGGGAAGAGCTTGAGGGGCGTTTAAACAAATTTTCAAGGGACTTATGTCCGCCCTCCGGATCTGAGACGATCTGAGTCATATAACCCAACAGCCGGAGAGTGGTAGCATAAATTCTGGAACATGTTCCTTACCAAAAAGAACCAAATAGTCAACTGTCGAGACGGAAGCCTTAGCAGCTTTTAAACACAGCGTCCAGGGCGAATGGCTGGAACACCTCGGCCAGAGAAGCCAGAACAATGGCAGCGCTAACAAGCCTCATGGCGCTTTTGCGCGGGAGAAGACAACTGGCTAGCAAGATGCAGCACCAATGACCAGTACATCCGAGATCGGAGATGGAAGCGAAAAGTCCGCCGCAGGAAAGATCGGCGCGGAATAAAAAAAAAAAGCCCAAAGACACGGCGGTCAACGCCCGGATTCAACTTCATGACCAAACAATAAAACACGGCCTCTTAAGGACAACAGAGCGAGCTATCAAATTTAAACAAAAATTTAGATCGGATATGTCAAATCCACAGTACCTCGGAAGCACGCAAACCATACCAACGAAATTGTTGGGTTTTAAACAGTCCGGCAAACTCAGCGCGGACACAAAAGGCTCGATCGCTAGCGAGGCGATGCGAACCCCACCGGCGGAGCACCGGAAGTCAAAAGACCTTCCCACAAGAAGTCAAAATAGTAAACTTCGCTTCCGTGAAATACGGAAAACCAACACGGCACTTTCGCTAAGACAAGTGTCTACGGTCCACCCAGTGGAACACGAGATTGGATGTCAAAACCAATCACTTTCGACCATCTGGATTAGTCGAAGTATCCGGAGCAGGATAGACTACCACGATATTGGATCCCATAATGAGCGGACTGCATTTCACGCGAGTTTTGATGGGACGGCGGCGGTGACTTAAACATGCTATATCCGGACACAATCCATGAAGTTGGGATAGACCCTACTACAATTCGGCATAGCGCACTTCCTTCAAAGGGTGGCGCCAAGCCCTTACGCCAGAGTGCAGTTTCATTATTACTAGAAGTTGTTAGGGTCACCCGACAACTTCCGACAAGAAAAGCTAACCTTTCATGTCGCCCCATTTAAAAGTAGCTATCAAGCATCTTTGGGGCCGGGAAGCTTTAGTCCGCTTCAATGCAATACCACATTACTGCGTCTCTTCGCTCAAAATGCACAGTCACGTGGCATCATTTCATTAAAAGGTCGTTTGAGACCCGGACACGGCTGGGCGAGTCGGAATAAATAAACTAGGGCTACCTAGCGCACACCCCTTCACAAGGGTTTGTACATATAAGCCATAATGAGCTAGCATAGGCTCAGCTTTATTAATCTATATTTCAATTTTTTTGCACTTTCTACATGCGATTTCTTTCCCAACTAAGTTCCTCTCTTTTTACATATGAACAGCGTACACCGTCGAGGATACGGCTGCGGAGACACAGGCGTGAGCGTGCAGTAGGGACCCGTTACAGAGGACTCTTTTAGGACTAAGACCCTCGTAAACCTTTCTTCTGTCTCTTGTTGCTATAATCACCTGGTTTATCATTATAACCAGAGTGGAGACTGGCGTTTTGGCATCGGCCGCGCGAGAAGAACCTGCCGTACACGGACACAAGGGGCTTAGGGCTTTGTTTTGCCGCTATTGTAAGACCGAACACCCGGGAGTGTTCGGCGTCTCGAGTTAGGCCTTATATGCATCAGCTCGAATCATGTCTTTGGTCAAATGTTGGGTTTGCCCGGCTCACTGTGTTTTCTGCCTTCGTTTATCATCGGCTAACATGGCACGGAGAACTCTGCGATTGTGCCCGGTTAAGCTGGCGAGCACCTCGATGAAAGCGGCTATTGTCATGATACAGCGAGACTGGTCAACCACTCGATCGACCATGGGAATGTTTAGGATTCCTCCGCTTAGAGCGAAGGGCGTTTCGGCCGGCACATCTGCGCCCCAAATTTGGAGGCGCGGTGCCCCGAGGGCTATGTCGTAGCCCACCTTGAACTCCATGGCTAAGTGAAAGTGATAAAGCATTATAGTCCGGTTGCCTCATTTTCTCGCTACCACCTCCTTTCTGAGGACCGAGGCGTCGGATTAAGTGTGAAAAGCAGCTATTTTTTGCGAACACCCGCACCTTGTGCGTGGGGGCTGAAGCCGACGGCGCCATCTTTCGGGTTATACACGTATACATGAGCGGCCGCATAGGAGATATTCTATTGCTTGAGCGCACAAGTATAAAGGCGCTTACATCATAAATATTGTTTTACATCATACAAGCGTTCATTCAAGCGTAACATTCTTTGAGCCTGCGACTCTATTACCACGAGCACCACGCAACACTTCACCAAAATAGTGCTCGACGGGTAACGGTTATCATCCGAACCGAAGTGCCAACAGCGGTGGCATCCATTTCTGTCAATGTGTCTTCACGCAGGCGAGTGCCATCCGCGCACCCTCTATCTGAGCCGGCCGCTTCGCCGCCTTGATATGCGGCACCGCCCCAAGAAATTGCTGCAATAAGCCAAAGTAACTCTTGACTCGGGCCTATCCGGCGGATATAGATCACTATATCCGTCATAAGCCGGACAACCTATTTAGCTCAGCCCACTCGGCCAAGCGGTCGGTCGGTGAGTAAACGCTCCGGACTATGGAATTGAGACCAAAACAGCTCTTAGTCTTGTGATCCTACGGCGAAAATGCTGCGGCATCCGCACTTTTCATTGCTAAGTCCATATAAGGTCCTCTGGACCCCACAGTTAACTCAGTGAGCATACTTTGGATCCGTAAACCTTGGCGCAGCGAAAAGGCTTACCGGCTACAATATCTACGGCTGGCGCAGCTCTCCTTTATAGCCGCATTGCAGGCGGGCATCCTTAACCGGCGATGGCCTTCCCGGTCTTCTTGCCCGCTAAGCGCTCCTTCCCTAGAGCCTCATTGCGGTCGGTAGCATCTTTTAACTTCAAGGCCATTTCGGCCATCTCTTCCCTGCTTCGGCGATGTCGACCCTTCGGCCGCTAACTCCTCGGCCGCCCTCGAGGCCGCCGCATTACTCCTTCTAGCCTGCTCCTTGGCTTGAGCAAGTTGGCCGAAGGCTCTCACAGCAGCGGCACTATCGCATTTCACGAACATGTTGTAAGGAGCTGGCCGGCTCCTTACCAAGTGACGCCGCGGTAACAATTACCTTGCGAATCATCAAAGTCGCTTTGTTGACAGCGTGATATGCGCATCCGCAACAATGAGTTGCGCTTTAGTTCAGCAACTCCGTCGGTCCGGCTGGCCCCGGACAACCGCCACCTGCATCGGCGGCGGAAATTTAAACCTGCAATTTTGATCCTCGACACGCTGTCGATTTTGACAACCTACCGAGTCTCGGGGCTACTATCCATACGAGCGCATTCTATATGCAAAAGCTGTTAAGCGGTGTGTCATTTTACGTACCTCAAACCCGCTTGACAAACTCGATGGCATTGTGCAACCGCCTTGGCCGGGCGAAATCCTTTCAATCACCATGCTCATCAGCGCGTGGTGATCTTACGAATAAACGCCTTCTCAAGCAGATCCTTCAGCCATTACACCGATTGGCGCGAACTATCGGTTTTACCAAACCGGGGCTCCCTCGTGGCGACACTTGAGCTCGTCCGCCCTATCCAGCAGGCGCCCGGACGGGCGTCTCGCTCTCCATCATCTCCGGACGAAGGTCCCCGAGCGAAACTCATTTGCGAAGGGCGGAGATCCGAACTACAAAGTAAAAACTTTAGTTATCCTCGAAGCACAAATAAGGATGTCCATTATTATAAAACTCCTTTCTTTCTACTTACGGCTCATTGGAGGCTGACTCTTTAAGGGAGATTGTGCGGCGGGGCCTCCCGGACGCGAGACCCTGGCGAAATTTCTTCCCCGTTTAGGGGCTTTTGCCCAGGGTCCTCGGAGGCAGTCCTCTTCTCCCCTTGGAGGGAGGATTCTCGATCCCCCTCTTTCAAAGCCTCCTTAGGCGCGGCGGTAGCTCTGCTTTCCCCTTCGTCTTCCTCTGAAGCGCAACCTCAAACATCCGGACCGGCCACGGGATCCGTAGCGGTCTCGGGGAGGGGCGGACACCATATCAATTTTGCTTCCGCTATCCACTCCTGTGTAGAAGGAAGTTGGTCATAAGGAGAATCATCGAAAGGCAAACAAGCGGTGTGTCGGACTCGGAACTACTTACTTGAGTATCCAAGGCGATTGCGGCAAGCTAGCATCCTCGGTCGGTCTGGGCGCACCTCTTGCGATCCGAAGAATAATTTGTACATCTCGGAGGTGTCATACCCATGAAGTGTTGAAGAATCCGTGGGCCCTCGGTTGAACTCCCATAGCCGGGAGAAGGCGGCGTTTGCAAGGAGGGAGGCGCCTAATCAGCATAACCTTCATCACCACCACCATATCAACCTCCCTCGTTTGGAGATCTGAATCCGGCCTGCGGTAGGGGCATGTCCTTTGCGGCCCCAGTTGAGCCTTAGTTGACCCACGACATCAACGTCGTGGAGGTCCCAGCGGAATAAGCGGCGGCTTTTGTCTGCGGCCCCTCGGGCAGTAATATAGAACCACTCTTGCTGCCACGGGCGAGCTCCTCTTGGAAGGAGCCAGCGACCCGCGGGGCATCGGCCCCTCCTACTTATGGCCGCCCGCCACCTCCGGCAGCGCCCCGATCATCTTGGCGCCACATTGAAGGTCTTGAGCCACAGGACCGAAGTGAGGGTGTGGCGGAGGAAAGCTTCATGCAGATGACAATAAATCTTGAAATATGGAGGATGGACTCCGGAGCCAAATCGTGGAATTCCAACCCATAGTAAAACATGGGCCCTCTCACAAAAGGATCCATCGGAAGCCTAAACCCGGCGGAGGTGGGATACAAAAGCGACATACTCGCCGGGCTCGGGGTGGGGATGGCCTGCCCTTGGCGGGCAACCTGTCTTAATCTCATAAGCAGTGCTTGGCCTCCGCAGCTTTGCTAACGTCCTCCTCCGTGGCGGAGGAGGGCATCCACCGACCACGGAGGTCGGAACCGGACATCGTTGGAAGTCAGGCGCTCGAATCTGGATCTCTAGGTGCTGGAACTTGGGCGGGGAGAGGATTCGATGAAGGATTGAAGAAAAGCGAGCCTTGGTCCCGTTATAAAGAGGAGAATACCAAGAGTGCGTCTCCGTGACCGTTTGGGACTACGCGCCGATAGAGGCGTGGCGGCGAAGCGCGGTTGGAGTTACTACGTCCGTATTGATGAGAATCCGGATTAAGGGGAACACGATCTCTGCCGACAAGGCGTGCCAAAGAAACCGCCCGCCAAATCTTGAGGTGGTAGAGTAAAAGCGATTTAAATAATGGCTTGGTAGTGGCGTGGCGTCATGCATGACGTCGATGATTGAACTTGTGTATATATTATTCTCTCTCACGGTGGAATGTGGAATTTATTTTGCGAGCGGACACTATCCTGAGTGTTCACAATCTTCTATCATTAGGAGGAACCCGCCTTGCAATGCCAAGCAATATCTGCGCGGACTTATCGTCATTGAAGCCTGGTTAGGGGGCTCTTGAGGAGTCGGATTAGAAGTGTCCGGATAGCGGACTACCATCATCGGCGGACTATCGTCGGCGGACTATCATCATCAACGGACTCCAGACTATGAAGATACAAGATTGAAGACTTAGCCCGTGTCCGGATGGGACTTTCCTTGGCGTAGAAGGCAAGCTTGGCGATCTGGATATGTAGATCTCCTACCATTGTAACCGACTCTATGTAACCCTAGCCCTCTCCGATGTCTATATAAACCGGATGGCTCTAGTCCGTAGGACGAACAACAACCCTTACAATCATACCATAGGCTAGCTTCTAGGGTTTAGCCTCCTTGATCTCGTGGTAGATCACTCTCGTAAACATCCACAATATCAATATCAATCAAGCAGGGCGTGAGGTTTTACCTCCATCAAGAGGGCGAACACAGGTAAAACATCGTGTCCTTGTCTCTGTTACCATCCGCCTAGGCGCTTTGATTCGGGACCCCCTACCGAGATCCGCGGTTTGACACCGACACCTACCATATGAATCTTGATCTCTAGCCTTCCCCAAGTTGCTTTCCTCAAATCTTCTTTCCACCAGATCCAAATCCTATGAGAGAGAGTTGAGTGTTGGGGAGACTATCATTTGAAGCACAAGAGCAAGGAGTTCATCATCAACACACCATTTGTTACTTCTTGGAAGTGGTGTCTCCTAGATTGGCTAGGTGTCACTTGGGAGCCTCCAACAAGATTGCGGAGTTGAACCAAGGAGTTTGTAAGGGCAAGGAGATAGCCTACTTCATGAAGATCTAGCAGCTAGTGAGGCAAGTCCTTAAGTGGCGGCGGCCATGGTGGGATAGACAAGGTTGATTCTTCGTGGACCCTTCATGGGTGGAGCCCTCCGTGGAATCGCGCAACCGTTACCCTTCGTAGGTTGAAGTCTCCATCAACGTGGATGTACGATAGCACCACCTATCGGAACCACGACAAAAACATCCGTGTCTCCAATTGCGTATGAATCCTCCAAACCCTTCCCTTTACATTCTTGCAAGTTGCATGCTTTAATTTCCGCTGCTCATATACTCTTTGCATGCTTGCTTGAATTGTGTGAAGATTGCTTGACTTGTGCAAAGATAGCTAAAATCTGCCAAAGTCTAAAATTGGGAAAAGGTTAAGTTTTAATTGGTCAAGTAGTCTAATCAACCCCCCCCTCTAGACATACTTCAGGTCCTCTGGACATTGAGTCAAAATATTCAAGGGTGGCGGGTAGGTGACCCCGTTTGACGATTCAGCCTTACGGTGTGTAAGTCCTCAATCCACTAAAGTAGTCGCACACCTCCTGCAGAACTCTCTTGGCCTTGGGCCTCTTAGGTCTTCTTTGAGGAGGATACTGACCGCACCGACATGGATCCTAGAGGCGTGCTATTCATCATATTTCATTTTGAAGGCTAGTTTTTGAATGGCGGAAAACACTAGAATATAGTGGGGAAAAGAGGCCATGTCATTTGTTTATCGCAAGAACTTCTGTTTTTTGATCTGGTTGGAGTTTTGGTATGCGGACAAACAAGGATGATAAGATGTTTCATTGGTTATATCCTCGAAAAGAGATGGTTTGTGGTCGAAAATGGTTGCTTTAGACACGATTGCAAGCAGATTAGAGATTGTGTTGCTGTTGGAAGTATAGCTGAAATATATGTGGAGCTATATCCAAATTTTGAAAGCAGCGAACACGATAGAGATCGAGCAGAGATGTTGAGCTTCGATGGGTCGAATGCTAGTAATCGTAAATCAGAGAGAGAATGCGAGAGAGAGAGAGAGAGAGAGAGAGAGATCCGGCGTCACTTATGTGACATGGCAGTCAAAACCAACCACGTGTACAGTTTTAGTCAAAATCGGGTCCACGTCATAGCAAAACCACTTAAAAGTGCAGCAAGGAATGAAAAGTATCCGAGTTAAATAGTTGAGGACTAGGTTTTACTGGTTTTGGAGTTGATGGGCGATTCCCACGCTGCTGCGAGTTAGAGACGAAAAAATATACTTATCCTTTTTATCTTCGTAAGTTTAGTAGTATTTTGAAATCGTTTCATCTGCAGTAAAAGGAAATACACCCCATATACAACAGGTAGAGTATTCAAGTAAACTTCATGCTCTGCAATCATGTGTGCCTACAACTATGAGCAGCGAGGTATTTTGTCTCTAAATAACAAATACTAACACACCTGAAAAAATACACCACATTTGTTGTTGAAAAAGGACACGATAAATAAGAGAGTGAATTTCACTTTTTACCAATTGTTTTGTGTATTTGTGATAGTATTTACCCCATTTAAATTTGCCTTCAGATTGTACCTCAAAATTGATATGTTGTATCTTGTTTAACCCAATCTAACAATTTGCCTTGAATTTAACGGTTGGGTTCACTTGTCAAGATGATGTGTACGATGGCCAATATTCCAACTCAAAGTGTAAACCGGATGGGAGTATTCTCCTGCCCACCTAATCGGACTTGCGTCCCCGTCCCCAATTGGCAAAACCTTGTTAATGGTAAATCTAGTTCTGGTTTTACTTGCCCCCTCTTGTTCATCTTTGCCCCACGCTTGTGGTGCATAAAGTGGGTCTAACTTAACCAAACCACCAAACATGGTGCAGTCAAGTGAGTTGAGGCGGTTTTATGGCCCGATCGGTGTCCATTTCTGCCTAGGTGGTTGTTGACATTGAGTCAAAATATTCAAGGGTGGCGGGTAGGTGACCCGTTTGGCGATTCAGCCTTACGGTGTGTGTATAGTCCTCAATCCACTAAAAGTAGTCGCACCTCCTCGCTTGAGAACTCTCTTGGCGGGCCTCTTAGGTCTTCTTTGAGGAGGATGTGGCCGCACCGACATGGTTGATGAGGTTGAGTGTGGCGGCGGGAACTAAGGAGGGTTGAGAGGGGGCGGGGTGTCGGCCGGTGAAGGGGGGAGAATAAGATGACTATGTCGGCGATGGAGATAGGGGAGAGAGGTTGAATGTGGTGTTGATCCGTAACGCTAATTCCGTACAAAGATGTCAGTAGGTCTAGCTTCTCTCGGTATACACTGCCACAAATTTACAAAACGGGATACAAGTGGAGTTCACTCTCACAATAAGAAAAAACTAAATTATTTTTCCCCGCAAAATAAATAAATAAATGAATAAGAAAAGACTTGAGTTACGGCATCCCACTCCATAATTCACTCCAAGCAGCCGCCACCGGAAGCCGAGAAAGCGGCAACAAACTCCGGCCATTTCGCCGAGTCTCTCTCCGTATGTTCCTTCCTCCCCCCGATCCGGTCGTCTCCGTATCCCTTCCTCGGCCCGAGAGTTCAAAATCCTGGCTGACAAGGCTGCGCCGGGGTGACCCTAAACCCTACGTGCAGGTCTTCTGCTCGACGAAATGCGCCGGAGCACCACCCAGCGCCCGGGGCCGCGCCGCGCGCGCGGCCTCAAGCCGGATACCGCGTCCAGGTCGCCGTGAAGCCCGACCGCCTCAGCGCCCTCCCGGACGCGCTCCTGCACCACATCATGTCGTCCCTCAAGGCGTGGGAGGCGGTGCGCACCTGCGTGCTCGCGCGCCGGTGGCGCCACCTCTGGGCGTGCGCGCCCTGCCTCGACCTCCGCGTGCGCCACTCCTCCGGCCGCGACGCCGACCCGCCGGAGGAGTTCCGCCACTTCGTGCACCGCCTCTTCCTCCTCCGCGACGCGTCGGCGCCCGTGGGCACGCTCCGCCTGCGGTCCGGCGACGAGGACGCCGGCTACGACGAGGACGACGCCAATGCGTGGATCAGGGCCGCCATCAACCGCAACGCGCGGGTCATCCATCTCGCCGGGCATCGCTCCGGAGATCGCGTCGTTGGACCGCGTGCAGTTCGTCTCCTGCCACCTCAAGGTGCTGAAGCTGTCGTATGCCAGGCTCGACGACAGGATCCTCAAGCAGCTCTCTTCCAGCTGCACGTCTTTGGAAGAACTAGATCTGAAGGATTGCCTGGTGACCGGTGCCGGGATTGTGTCTGCCTCTTTGAAGACTTTGATCATGCTCAAGTGCAAGATCAACTGCGCCTTCTCCATTGCTGCTCCGAACCTCCTACTTCTGCGCCTCACCACACCTTACGTCCGAGTGCCATCGTTCAAGAACTTGGGGTCACTTGTCACAGGCACTATCATACTTGATGACTCTTTCTTGGGTGATGATTTTGAACACATCAGTGATGAAGATGACTGTGATGGAACTACTGATGATGATGGGGATGATAGCGATGATAATGATTGGACCGAGACCTCTAAGATTCATGATGACTCTTCCTTGGGTGATGATTTTGGATATGATCATTTTATAAGGTTTGGATATGGACATACTTTTGCTGAAGAAAGTTACACATGGTCGTTACAAGGACAATTTTGATTATGGTAGTGATATCGATAGCGATGACAATACCTATGAATACAGTGAGATTGCAAATGATGCAAAGTATGGCTTCAAAGGTAAAGGCCAGCTTTCCAGTAAAGATGGTAACTATGGTGGAAACAGAGCATGCAATGATAGGAAGATTTTAGGTGGACGTCATATTCTTGAGTCTCTTTCAAGTGCTAGAACTTTGGAGTTGTTGACTGATGCTGGAGAGGTATAGCTGTCATCATCTTTTACTGGTTTCTCTATCTTTGTGTACGAATTTTTTTCCTTGATATAGCCATAATTGTTTTTTTAACAGCCTTTTTTTATTTTGCCAAAGAAATTTATGTTACTCCCAACAGAACACACATATGTCCAATGAGCACATTTCTTCTTACATAAGTAGCAACACCTTCTTAGAAAAGCGCGATTGACTTGGAAAAGAGTTCAGATCAAGAAATTTGTACTCCCTCCGTTCCTAAATATAAGTCTTTCTAGAGATTTCACTATAGACCACATACGGATGTATGTAGATGCATTTAGATTATAGATTCACTCATTTTGCTCCGTATGTAGTCCATAGTAGAATCTCTACAAAAGACTTATATTTAGGAGCGAAGTATAGCTCATTTCACCATCAAATAGTACTCCGTAGGTGAAATCAATAAGATATGGAAGTATGCAGCTTCAAGAGAGCATTATTTATTATTTCAGATTATTTTTTATATTCTTGTAGTATTGTATCTTTTTAAATGATTACAGTTTAAATCGTTGTGTAATTAACTATTTTGAGTCTGCATACCAGTATAATGGCAATGTCCCTTCACATTATAGAAAAAACAAGATGAATCATATTTTACCAATAGGCGCTAATCATGGTAACACATTACTATATGTCTTAATTTTTTTTCATGGTGAGTATGCTTATTTTCTTCTCTGCATATTAAATAAACCTCTTGTATTCAGTATATAAAATATAAAATTGATTCAAATTACTATGTTTATTTGCTGAACACTCATTATATGTGTGTAGGTGGTTCTGAGTAGGGAACTGGAAATGTGTCCAACTTTTGGCAACCTGAAGACCCTGTCCCTTGGCGAATGGTGTATGGCTGCAGACTTTGATGCATTAATTTTCTTGCTGCAGCACTCACCTAATATACAGAAGCTCTTTCTCCAACTTAAAATTGTATGTGTAATTACATATTTGCTGTATGCTTGTTTCTTTTTTAGTTTTGACTTTTGAGTACCTGAACACATGTTTAACAACAACTTTCTTGATCTGCAAAAGAACTTCAATACCAGAAAGGCATCAGAAACAGGTATCAAACTACAGGGAAGATCATTTACTTGCAAAGACCTTCGAATGGTGAAGGTTACATGCTCAAAGGATGATGGGAGAGTCCATAAATTGGCAAATTTGTTTATGGCAAATGGAATACCCCTCGAGAAAATTTATGTCCGCCGCAGTGGGAGTGCTTGTGAGTCATACCTTCTCTTCAGATAACATTTCGTATTTATTTGTGTTATCAATATTATTACTTGCTTGTGTGTTTCTGTGCTATTTGCTGACGGATGTAAGCTGCATATTGTCTTGTTCCACCTTCCCTGAAAAGCTACATGTGTTATGTGCATATAATCTGCTTGATGTCTTGTCACCATTCTGTTAAATTGAAAGTATATTTGTTAACTTAAATATGTTTCTTCTGTGCATGATCCTAAACTACACACTTATCATCTCCTGATAATTCTACCAGATCTCCGTAGCCAGCAGCAGATGAAAGAATTGCCAGGCGAGAACTGGAGTTTTGGGGATGTAACATCCAGCAGCCTCATTTGCTTTCAGATAAGAAATTCTGTACCATGGTCTCCACGAAGCACTGATCGTGCTCTCAAAGCTGCGCCTATTTCTTGATGCCCTCTTTTTTAGTAACATGCATGGCTGATGTTTATGGCCATCAATCATTGGAATGTTCTTCCCCGTATGATGAGTTGAGACTTTAAAGTTTAAACCAGTAGTAGGTCTAGGCTCAACCGCTCAAGGACAATTTTGCTTTGTTCCTGTAATGGATATGAATGCTCCTCGTTTGAGTGTTTTAGACTGGTGCAACCATGTCGTTTCTACGATGACAAATGTTGATCCTTATATAGGCGGCTTTAGTGCCGTGCAAATCAGATGTTATATGCTAGTAGTAGAAGGAGATGACCATCATTTAGATTTTGGCGACGAGCCGGCCGTTGTTTGACATAAGGACCATCAACCATGGTTGAACTAGGTGCATATTGCCAACTCGTTCTTAGACGTACAGTAACAGGAAAGATGCGGCAGCATCAACTGAATACAGTGCTGATAATACCGGCAAGTAAAATCCACAAAAACTTAGGGCTCACATTTGGTTGTTGAGTAGGAAAAAAAACCCGGGAAATAAACCCTTAAGGGAGATTCTCCTGTGCACATGAGATCCCTTCCACCACGTGGGAGAAGTTCCCGCTGCCCCGGGTGCCCAAACGGCAACAAGGGGGAGGAAAGAAATTCACTCAAATAACAGAGACTTGACCCCTCAGCACACAGATAACAATAGACTTGTACATACAAAATTTCACACCTCGGCACACAGATAACAATAGACTTGTACATCCAAAATTTCTCAGCCTTCATACAAAACTCTATAGATAACAATAGAACATAGATAAGAATTCCACAAATAATTCTCAAAAAACATATACACAATTTCAGAATTCTTGTAAACTAGAATTTTGAGAAACATTACAATTGATAAGCGCCAGTTCACAAGATTCAAATATCGGTTGGTCCAAATTTCATTGCGACCAAGTGTTGGGCTAAACTGTTTTCATGTGCCATCATAGTTCAAGTTTGTTCACAACAACAACAACAAAAACTTGAATTATCAATTGCCATGTTCATGGCACAGATACTTTCCAATAAGATGAACTGCAAGGCGACGATCACTACCCCTACTTATGTTTTTTCTCCACTCCGCATCGTCGGATACCACAACTTGATGCTCACTGAACTACACAAAATATTAAGTTAGCACTAGTTTACATTTTCAATAGACTAATTTTGAGTATTTAAGCGGATTAAGATGAAATTAATATCAACCAACATATTGTATGTGCAGTGTGCATAATAAAATCGAGACCACGTTGCTTGCGAAAAAAATATAATTTTTTCAAGCTTCTTTGGACATTTACAAAGCACTCAGATTCAGAATGTCCTATGAACCAGAATGCCACTTGTAGTCAATACTAAGTACTCAGATTTAATATCCATTTGTCAGGGGATAAAGCAAAAAGAATCAAATTTTATGATCAAGCAGATGTTTGTATGTGTCATCCTATGCCATGTCCTTGAAGGCGGGAGGAGGCATCCTTCCTATCGGTGGCAGAGGAACTCTCAATAAGCACCAATGTCGGTGTCAAAACCGGCGGATCTCGGGTAGAGGCGGATGGTAACGAGGAGACAAGGGACACGATGTTTTACAGAGTTCGGGCCCTCTTGATGGAGTAAAACCCTACGTCACCTTGATTGATATTGATATTGTGGATGTTTACAAGGTGGATCTACCACGAGATCAAGGAGGCTAAACCTAGAAGCTAGCCTATGGTATGATTGTAAGGTTGTTGTTGTTCTCTGGACTAGAGCCATCCGGTTTATATAGACACGGGAGGGCTAGGGTTACATGGAGTCGGTTACAATGGTAGGAGATCTACATATCCGTGTCGTAAGCTTGCCTTCCATGAGAAAGTCCCATCCGGACACGAGAAGTCTTCAATCTTGTATCTTCATAGTCTTGGAGTCGATTGATGATGATAGTCCGGCCGATGATAGTCGGCCGATGATGGTAGTCCGGCTATCCGGACACCCCTAATCAGGACTCCCTCACTCTACATTTTACATTTTAGTGATCCAAGATCACATTGAGTCTATAGACAATACTATCAAGGAGGGATGGTGTGTTGTAGCCAGACCTCTTCAAGTGTGATGATATGCTCCAAAACCCTCAACTACTTTCTCACTTCCACATATGACTAAACCCAAAGTCAAATCGGTCCTACGATTCTTTACATCGGCGCACCAGAGTTCAAATGTCATATGCCTTACAAACCTAGCAAATGGTCTCACCGTGGGATCTCGGTCTCACCGAGATAGGATTATAGTCTCTCTATTTCCCTTCATAACGTTTTGGTCTAACGAAGTGACGATCGGTCCCACAAGATTGCAATGTAAACTCTGTTTCCCTTTTGTAACATTTGGTCTCACGAAAAATGAATGGAATCCCAGGTTTACCTAACCAACTCTGGTTAGCTAATTACCAAAATCGGTCTCACGAGTTTGTATAATTGTCTCAAGATCGTTATGCCCTAACCCTAACCATATCGGTCCTATCGAGGTTGCATGTCGGTCCCACGAAATCACTATGATCACTAGGTTTACTAAATCGGTCCGAGGAGTTTGTTGACTTCGGTCCCCGAGTTTGGTAAATTAGTATAGCAGTTAGGTACATGTGGAGGCTACATATACCCCTCCACCTCCTCTTCATTACGTGGAAGAGCCATCGAGAACAAACCTACACTTCAAACTTACAGTTGAGAAGACCACCTACTCATGTGTTGAGGCCAAGATATTCCATTCCCTCTTGAGGAGTCCCGGATTAGGGGGTGTCCAGGATAGCGGACTACCATCATCGGCCGGACTATCATCGGCGGGACTATCATCATCAACGGACTCCAAGACTATCAAGATACAAGATTGAAGACTTAGCCCGTGTCCGGATGAGACTTTCCTTGGCGTGGAAGGCAAGCTTGCGTCTGGATATGTAGATCTCCTACCATTGTAACCGACTCTATAACCCTAGCCCTCTCGGTGTCTATATAAACCGGGATGGCTCTATCCGTAAGACAGAACAACAACCCTTACAATCATACCATAGGCTAGCTTCTAGGGTTTAGCCTCCTTGATCTCATGGTAGATCCACTCTTGTAAACATCCACAATATCAATATCAATCAAGCGGGGCGTGGGGTTTACCTCCATCAAGAGGGCCGAACACAGGTAAAACATCGTGTCCCTTGTCTCCTGTTACCATCCGCCTAGGCCTACGATTGGGACCCCCTACCGAGATCCGCGGTTTGACACCGACATTGGTGCTTTCATTGAGAGTTCTGTGTAAATCGTCAAATGAAGCGATGGCCTCTTCAATCGAACAACGGCGTCACAGGTGAGACTTTTCTCCCGGACAGATCTTCGTATTCGGCGGCTTGCTGCGGGCAACTCACTTGCCATCTGGAGCAGATCAACTCACGCCCCTGGCCGTCGGTCAAGTTTGGAAACCTAAACTTCACGGCCGACATCCGGAAATTGATCTTGATGGATGCGAGCCACGGCCCGGCGTGCCCGTATCACGATGTGACCTAACTCGCCGCGGACAGCACCTTGGAGGCCCTGCAGATCGCTCCGACCCATAGTCCCGATCGCTTCGGATCGGGGCGGATGGCTGGACACCGCCTCGGAGCTGCAACTTCTCTGGCAATGGGCGAACACTTACCTTGTCCGCATAAAGCTCGCGACTCCGGTGCGGACTCTGCGGACTCCAAACCTCCTGCGGCGTGCGGTCGAATCCGATTGGGCGCCCGATCATGGAAATTCACCGCTGCGGACATCTTTATTTTCGCCCTTGGCGATATCGTAAATCCTGAAGCATCTCGCCTCCGGGAAGCCTGGCGAACTCGGCGGAGGATGGTTGAGACAGCAGACTGAAGAAATTGAGCCACCACCACCCGCCGTAGCCACCGTCGGCGATTTAAGCGTACTCGACTCGACTCCGAAGACATCGGTATGGGCGGCGATGCGGAGACTACAGAACCAGCACCTACGGGACCTTGGAAGACCACCTCGTCCTCGACATATACATGGTGGACACCCCAAAGGAAGCGATAACGAGGAACAATGGGACCGGCGAGAGGACAATCCGGCGATAAACAACCAAAGCGGCGGCGTGAGCGTCGCCCTAAATCCGCCTCGATCAAAGCAGCATTCCTAACGACCCAGCGATAGGCGGGTAAACCAGCGGACGACGAACAGGGCGAGGCGGATAATCAAACCCTTCACGGGCAATCAACAGTCCGGACACAACACGAGCATAAGAACATACACAAAAGACTGCGTCGCCCGCAAAAGTTTGAAGAAGGAAGCGGAAGCTCAAAATAGCGAGAAGACACGCTCGAGAATGAAGTGGAGCAAAGTATTCAAGACTGCGGAACAAATATGGCAATGGCCATCAAACAAGAAACTACGAGCGCAAGTTGCTGCCAAATTTGTGAGAAGCCATAGAGCCTTCACGGTCAAAAAATAAAGAGCGCTGGCGGATAGGCAACGGATAATGAGGCCAGCGACAAGCGGGGCGCACACAAGCAATTATAATCACAGGAAAGCGGACGGCAACTAGGTCCATCTGGGCCAAAAAGGGCCAGAGTAACACAACCGACAAGTGTTGAAGGCCATGCACACCCGTCGGTACACACCTTATATTTTACCGATGAGTCTTTGGGTCATGAATTTCCAGAGGTTCAAACCATAAACATAGAGGCATCTGGCTGACACAACAGACCCGAAGTCTGGATAGAAGATTACATACTACACATACACATGGCTAGAGGAGATGATCTCCGCCATAAAATACCTACCCCTCAAGCTCAAAGGCCAGCTCGGCATTGGCTCAAAAGCCTCGAGAAAACTCTTTGTTGGAAGTTGGGAAGAGCTTGAGGGGCGTTTAAACAAATTTTCAAGGGACTTATGTCCGCCCTCCGGATCTGAGACGATCTGAGTCATATAACCCAACAGCCGGAGAGTCGTGCGGTCTGGAACATGTTCCTTACCAAAAGAACCAAATAGTCAACTGTCGGACCGGAAGCCTTAGCAGCTTTTAAACACTGCGTCCAGGGCGAATGGCTGGAACACCTCGGCCAAGAAGCCAAGAACAATGGCGGCGCTAACAAGCCCCTCATGGCGCTTTTGCGCGGGAAGACGGTGGCTAGCAAGATCAGGCAGCGACCAGTACATCCGAGATCGGAGATGGAAAGCGAAAAGTCACGGCGCGGAAAGATCGGCGCGGAATAAAGAAAAAAAGCCCAAAAGAACGCAGTCGGCCCGGATTCAAAACTTCAGCGGCCAACAATAAAACCACGGCCTCTTAAGGACAATGAGCGAGCTATCAAATTTAAACAAAAATTTAGATCGGATATGTCAAATCCACATACCTCGGGCACACAAACCATACCAACCGAAATTGTTGGGTTTTTAAACAGTCCGGCAAACTCAGCGGACACAAAACTTCGATCGCTAAGCGAGGGCGATGAACCCCCGACGAGAGCAAGTCAAAGACCTTCCCACAAGAAGTCAAAATAATACCTTCGCTTCATTGAAATGCGGAAAACCAACACGGCACTTTCGCTAAGACAAGTGTCACACGGTCCACCCGGTGGAACACGAGATTGGATGTCAAAACCAATCACTTTCGACCATCTGGATTAGTCCGAAGTCCGGAGCATAGGATAGACTACCACGATATTGGATCCCATAATAGGCGGACTGCATTTCCGCGGAGTTTTGATGGGCGGCGGCGGTGACTTAACATGCTATATCGGACACAATCAAGTTGGGATAGACCCTACTACAATTCGGCATAGCATACTTCCTTCAAAGGGTGGCGCCAAGCCCTTACGCCCGGTGCTGCAGTTTCATTATTACTAGAAGTTGTTAGGGTCACCGACAACTTCCGACAAAAAGCTAACCTTTCATGTAGCCCCATTTAAAAGTAGCTATCAAGCATCCTGGGGCCAGAAGCTTTAAATCCGCTTCAATGCAATACCACATTCGGCGTCTCTTCGCTCAAAATGCAGTCCGTGGCATCATTTCATTAAAAGGTCGTTTGAGACCCCGACCGGTGGGCGAGTCGGAATAAATAAACTAGGGGCTACCTAGCACACACCCCTTCACAAGGGTTTACATATAAGCCATAATGAGCTAGCATAGGCTCAGCTTTATTAATCTATATTTCAATTTTTGCACTTTCTGCGCGATTTCTTTCCCAACTAAGTTCCTCTCTTTTTACATATGAACAGCGTGCACACCGTCCGGATACGGCTAGCGGAACCGCAGCGTGGGCGTGCGATGGGACCGTTACAAGGACTCTTTAGGACTAAGACCCTCGTAAACCTTTCTTCTGTCTCTTGTTGCTATAATCACTGGTTTATCATTATAACCGAGTGGAAGCTGGCGTTTTGGCATCGGCCGCGCGAAGAACCTGCCGTACACGGACACAAGGGCTTAGGGCTTTGTTTTGCCGCTATTGTAAGCCGAACACCTTGGGAGTGTTCGGCGTCTCGAGTTGAGCCTTATATGCATCAGCTCGAATCATGTCTTTGGTCAAATGTTGGGTTTGCAAAGGACCCAAGGCGTATGGTTTGCTTTAAGCGCGGATGGCATTAATCCTTCGGGGGCGAGCAGCAATCACAGCACTGGCCCGTGACTCTATGTATGTATAACCTTCCTCCTTGGATGTGCATGAAGTGGAAGTTCATTATGATGCAGTTCTCATCCAAGGCCCTAAGCAACCCGCAACGACATTGATGTGTACCTAAGGCCATTAGTTGAAGAACTTTTACAGCTGTGGAATGGAAGCGGTGTCGTCGTGGGATGAGCACAAAAGGAGGAATTTGACCTAAAGGCGTTGCTGTTCGTGACCATCAACGGTGGCCCGCTCTCGATAACCTTCGGAGACAGACAAACAAGGGATACCACGCATGCACACCTGTTTACTTGACACCGATAGTATATACAGGAAGCTGCGGGAAGAATGTGTACGGCCATCGTCGATTTCTTCCGACCAACCATCAATGTCGAAAGAAAGGCAAGCATTTCAAAAGCGAGGCATCACGGAAGAAGCCGCCATGCGTGCCGGTGATCACGTACTTGCTATGGTCAATGATTTACCGTAATCTTTGGAAAGGGTCGGCGGACTAGCTGTTCGAATGGCCGAGAATCACGCACCCATGTGGAAGAAGAAATCTATATTTTGGGACCTACCCTCTGGAAAGACCTAGAGGTCCGCTCTTGATCGGCGTGATGCGTGCGAAGAACCTTCGTGAACCTGCTAGGCTTCTTGGGCGTGTATGGGAAGACAAAAGATACACGAGGCACGAGAGGACCTGCAGCTTAGCGAAAAAGAGGGCATGCCTCCGAAGCGTATGAAGGTCCTGCCAGCTACGCTCTTCGCAAGAAGAGAAATATTCTTTCAATGCCTTTCGATATGAAGGTCGGCGGCTTCTTCGAATATAAAGGAATAATAAATATGCGGAGAAAAAGTTCCATAACCTAAAGTCTCATGACTGCCACGTGATTATGCAACTGCTTCGGTTGCATTGAGGATTCTACGGAAAGCGTCCGATTAGCCATTGTGAAGCTATGTGCATTCCTCAATGCAATATCTCGAAGGTGATCGATCCAGAAATCGTACCAGCTAAGGAGTGATGTGGCGCAATGTCTTGTCGATTCGAGCTGGTGTTCCCCATCCTTCTTCAATATCATGCGCCGTCCTAGTTCATCTAGTCGGCGAGATTGTCATTAGGGGCCGTATTTCTACAATATGTACCCTTTGAGAGGTTCATGGAGTCCTAAAGAAATATGTTAAATAACGTGCTAGGCGAAGGAAGCATCTCCATGGGCCATCAAGCGAGAGGATGTCATCGGGTTTTGTGTTGACTTCATTCCTGGCCTTAATAAGATAGGTCTCCTAAATCGCGGTATGAGGGCCCATTGGAAAAACGCGCTTGGAAGAGACTCAATAATATCAGGGCGGATATTCTTGGTCTCAAGCACACTACAGTTCTCTGAACTCTACCTTGGTGACCCGTATGTCGATGAACACAAGAAACGTCTGCGCTCCAAACACCGGGCGGTCGACGGTGGATTACATGTGAACACATCGGGACTTTCAGGAGTTGGTTGGAAACACGTCTCGAGGTGACAACACTTGTTTGTGATGAGCTGTACTTGTTGTCGAGGACCATCTTATTGTAATGATTTGGAAAGGATCTGAGATAAATGGGAATACATTTTACGATTGACCAAGATGAAAGAGCACCAACCAAAACAGCGGTGTCGCTTTGATGCAGACAACCGACAAGGAAATGACACATATTATGGTTACATAGTA
The DNA here is from genome assembly GCA_021605205.1 of Aegilops longissima. NCBI lineage: Eukaryota > Viridiplantae > Streptophyta > Magnoliopsida > Poales > Poaceae > Aegilops > Aegilops longissima. Next base: position 64,038 of record JAHIAM010001508.1, read on the forward strand.
GACATATGGGAACTTGACTACTGAGTAGATTTTAAGGTCCCTTTGTTTAAGTGCAAGTGGGTCAATCTGTCGGGGAGGCGAAGTGCAGGTAGACCCAGATGCGGAATGACAACAGTGGATCTGAAAAATCTTGGGTACTGACGAACCGTTCGTCCTAGCCAATGATGTGGCACGGTTATCTATGTGAAGGACATGTCTACGGACCGAGGAAAAGAAAAGATAAGAAGCGAATACATCATACAATGAGCCAAAGCGCCACATAGTTCTTTCGGGAAAAAGGACATCCACAGGAGTGGAGGGCAAGACAGGACATGTCGAAGAGTATGAAAAGTTTCATGAAATTCCCCCTTCAAAGTCAAGGCTGACCCAAGCATCACGATAAGCGATGAAGATTATCCATGGTTCTGGCGCAATAAGCAAAGCGACACAAGCGAAGAAAAAGTGAAGACTTTCTCCATAACTATTATGATGATACCATGCCAACTTTGTAACACAGTATGATACCATTGTCCGTTTTGTTCATGAACATGCTATGCCAACTTTTGAGTTCATTTGAAAACTATGAATTTGAAAACCTACGCCAACGAAGGCGCTCACACGGTTTATAAGCCCGTCCCTCTCGCCTTGTTGAGCTCACAAACTTGTGATTCACACAAATTTCAAAAATTCAAATTTTATAAAACTAATGGCACAAACAGAAAGTTTATAATTGTTCTAAAACAAATGGCATTAACGAAAGTTTATAATTTCTTGACCTAAAAGCAAAAAAAATTAAAAATAAAGCAAAAACCAAAAGAAAATAAATAATGCAGAAAACAAAACAAAAAACTTGAAAAAAAAATAAAAATAGCAACAATAAGCATTTTGTTGTAAGTAGAAACAAAATAAAATAAATAAAGCAACAAATAAAACAAAAAAGTGTTTTCGAATTTTAAAACTAATGGCACTAACGAGAAAGTTTATATTTTTCTAAAACTAAAAGCACTAACGAGAAAGTTTATAATTTTCTTGACCTAAAAGCAAAAAGAATTAAAAATAAAGCAAAAAGCAAAAGAAAATAAATAATGCAGAAAACAAAACAAAAAACTTGAAAAAATAAAAATAGCAACAATAAGTATTTTGTTGTAAGTAGAAACAAAATAAAATAAATAAAGCAACAAAGAAAACAAAAAAGTGTTTTCAAATTTTAAAACTAATGGCACTAATAGAAAGTTTATATTTTTCTAAAACTAAAAGCAAAAGAAATAAAATATAAAGCAAAAAAAATCACCCTCATCCCACGGCTGAATCGACTAGAAACCCTATGGGCGAGATTCAGGCCAGGAAGGCTGATGGGCCCACATGCACGATGGCGAGTTAGGCCGAGCACTTTAGAGAGGAGCTCGAGAGGGCCGCACCGCACCTTATAAGACGGTGCGGCTCCTCTCAACTAGCGAGTGGGACTAAATATTTGGCGGAGGCAGCACATAGCCTTTGGTCCGGTTGGTGGCACCACCGGGACTAAAAGGCATTAGCCCGGTTCGTGGCTCAGCAGGGACCAATGCTTAGTCGGTTGGTGCCTGCTCAGACAAACCGCCTCCGCCCTTTGGTCGGTTGGTGGCACCAACCGGGACTAAAGACATTGCAGTTGGTGCCACCAACGGGACTAATCTGCTATATCTGACACTTAGCGATTTTGCCAAAATTCATCTGTTTCTTCTGCCCGGCCTATACACTCCTAAATCGCCGTCGCCGCGAGACCTTGACGCGCGTCGAGCTGGTCCACCTCGCCGTCGCCGCCGCCCTGGGCCCGACCCGTCCGTCGCGCGCGCCGCCACGCATGCCCCGCCCTACGGCCCGACCACCACTCGCCGCCCTGCCTTTGCCCGACACGTCTCGCGCCCGCCGCCCTTGACCCGACCCGTCATGCCCGTGCCTTAGCCCTACCCGACCCATCGCCGTCGCGTCCTCGCCCGCCGCCCTGCGCCCGACCCTCGTCATCGCCGCCCTACTGCCCGGCCCGACCGTCGCCGCCCTGCCCTGCACCGGCCCGACCCTAGCCGCCGCCTTGGTCCGGCCGTATCCTTCCTCTCTTATTTTTGTGCATTTTATGTATATGTTCTCTGTGTATATATGTTCATATATGCAAAAGTTAGATTTTAGAAAAACTTTATATATGCAAAAGTTTCTATATGCAAAATTTATACATATATGTAAGTATATATGTATGTATAGATGTATGTGTGGATACATGAGGGGTCGATATACCCCTCTCGATAGCTATTTTGTGTATTTTAGGTTAGTGTATATATATGTTGATGTATATATGCAAAAGATAGATTTTTAGAAAATATACTATTTTTCTGTTGATGATATGATGATGTTTTTTTAATATATGTATTTTTTCATATATGTATTATTTTTTAAGTTGTTAGTAGATATCGATTTTAGGTTAGTGCATTTTATCACTGATTTTAGGTTAGTTGATCGATTTAGTGCATTTTATGTTTGTTGCATTTTAGGTTAGTGCATTTTATGTTAGTGGAGAGGAAAAAGTAAAATAAGGAAAAGGAAAATAAGTAGAAAGAAGGAGAAGAAGAAGGAGAAGGCGAGGAGAGGAAGAAGAAGAAGAAGAAGAAAAAAGAGGAGAGAAGAAGAATAGAGGAGCTTCTTCTCCTTTTTCTCCTCTTTTTCTTCTTCTTCTTAATTTATCGGAGAGCGAGGGTGTCGAGGATGCCGAGGGTCGAGGTTGGGAACTAGGGTAGAGGGTGAGGGTGGTTAAGGGGTCAAGAGTCGAAGGTTTGAGGTCGAGCGGTTCCTATAGTGTCAAAGTATTGAAGAAATCCATGGCTTCATCATTAGGCAGGAAGTAACCATGGCATGATGTGCAAGTCCTCCAAAGTTGTTACGGAATGGAGTCCGGATAGGATAATTTGCCTTTTGCTGAACTTTGTACCAAAGCGGGTATCCTATCTGAACTCGTTCAAACAACTTTGAAGCTTCATCCATCATGACTTACAGCCTAATGATGAAGACATGGTTTGAATCCTTTGACACTGACTCTCCAGACCCTCGGCGATCTTGACCTTGACCCTCGACCGCTCGGCGATCACGACCTCTACCTACATGAGGCGTCGATGCCACGTCACTTGTGGGACATAGATGTCTTGTTCAGCCTGACCCCTCGATAGCTTCAACACGTGGGGAGTCGATATTACCCCTCCTAGCTTGAAGCGTTCTCGAGGCCACCTAACCCTTGAAGCGTTATCGAGGCCACCCCAAACCCTAGAAGCAGCGTCAAGGCCACTAATATGATTCCTTATTGTGATTAGCTAGCTAGTTCTCGTTTGCCACTAATATATCCATATCTGTCATGTTTGAATAATAATTGCCATGTTGTAAATATTTGTAGAAACTATGGACACCCAGGGCGAAGCACAAAAGCGTTGTTGAGGGACATAATCGCC